>CAUYPK010128196.1:0-12011 GCA_963574355.1 Loris lydekkerianus
CAGACACTAAAAACATCACACCTGTTATCAGAAACCCCCCACCCTAAACTCACCCGCAGGCCTATTCCCCTCTGCCTGTATTTATATGGCTGTTGAAAAATAAAGTTTGGGGAGTTTGATCAGAATCCTGTCTTGCTCCTCGTTCTTCGTGTCTCTTGTTCCCTTCTTTCACTCTCTCAGCTCCATATCCTAGGTCCCTGCTGAACTAGCCCCACCGGCCGGGGCAAACAGGTAAAGATTTTCAGCACATATACTTAATCACTGAGGAAGCTGACTGGCCCTAAGTAAAGAGAACAGCAGCCTTCTTTATGACATGAGCAACCAGCATACGTATGGTCTCCAGAATGCAAGATGAGCATATGGGCAATGGGGAAAACCCTAGACTCTGTTCTTGCTATCCTGATGGAGATGGAGATGTGTTCTTAGTATTTCAAATTCAGAGCTAGAGCTCCAAGAGTGTTTTTGATGGAAATCATAATTTAATAGCCCACTGAATCTATAGCATGGCAGACATGGCTAGCATCTTCACAAAGTGGCATGAAGAAATTCCTTCCCACCCTCTACCAGAGGTGGTTAGAAGTGAGACTTATTGTGAGTGATAGGAAATTCCCTGTCATAGAAGAAGACGTTTGACTTTACTAGATCACCTAAAATTCAGTAATGTTTACATTCACTGCAATGCACAGGACAGGAACCCTTGTTTAACGAGAGATTTGGCACTGCTGCTACTAAGAGGAAAAAGATCACTAGGAAACAAAATCCATTCTCTAGCCTCTGCTTAAATAGTACCTCTTCCAAAAGAGTCCTGGAAACAGTATGCTTTCATTCTGGTTTTCATTTCTGTCTACAATGACAGCCTGAACAGTGATATTTCAGGATCAAGACAATGACTCTGGAAGTCTGGACACATTTAACAATTAACTTCTGTCCCATAGATTGTATTTATGAAGGCAGGACACCAGCCTCAAACATTCTGTAAAGACATTTCGACAGTGAACAATTGGAACAACTTTATTATGCTTGTCTTTGGGAAACACACCTAACCTTGGGAGATGATATTTAGGAGTGAGTGGTCACATTCCCCTACGGCCCACCACATAATGCCGAGAGAGAGGTAGAGTCCTGGATCTGTTAGAACTTCTAAACAGCATAGCTGAAATTTGGGTCATTACACATGTTAAATAAAAAGGAAAAGGTAATTACCCAAATAATTCAGCCTTTGTTTCAAACCTCTCACCTGATATAACCAGATAATTACAAATGGCTTATTTTGTATTCTGGGCACATTTTAAGTGCGTGTTTGAATTATTCATATGAATCCTTCCATTGTCCATTTCAGTTTTCCTGTGTGGAAACATTTCAATGCTAAGACGATCAACACAGAATTCTAAGAAAGCATGTTGACAGTGTAGTCCTTGATTACACAACAAGACATCAGAATTAGGGGGAACATCAACCGACTAGACAGCCAGTGACTTCACTCAAAGACGAAGCAGACAAAACACAACTGTCTCTGCCCCTGTTGGGAGCTCCATTTTTTAGAACCCAATCAAGAAATTAATAGGATTCTGTAGGATGCCTCAAGTCCAGCACTTGGCAGCATGCAGAGCAATAATTATGTTCAATTACAGCCTGGCATGTGGCTTCTGGCACCACAAAAATCTCATGTCAAACCAATCTTCAAGGAAAAGGAAGCCTATTTTGGCACTCCTCTGCACTTCTAAACAGCAATCCCTAATTTAGTCTCCAGAGGGCTTCCACCATTTCAGATCCGTCAATGGCTGCCATGAAATTGCAGAACTAGCATGCTAAGTGATGGCATCAGTATTTCCAGGAAACTTCAAAAGTCAACCTGATTCAGGGATGAACAAAGGATTCTTACTGCCTCCATCTTATAAAAATGGATCCCTGTTGAGGTAAGGCAATGAGGAAATAAATCAGAAGCAAAGCTCAGAAGTGACCACACAGAAAATAGACCATATTCAGGGGTGGATATATTTTAATTTTAAGCTTTCAGCCAAGCCTGCTTGTGTCCTCCTTCTTGCAAGCACACATCTACCAGCGGCTTAAAAAAAGAATAGGTGAAGCAAAGCCAAATAAAACAAAAGCAGCCCTGGGACGGCAGGCAGCAGAGGCAGAGCCATGTGCTACCAACCCAAAGGTGGCACTCCAGATAAGTCACAGCCTTCCCCCCGCCTGTGATTCTGGACACAGAGCATTGATTCCCAAGGCTGAGGGCTGAGATGCATTTTAAGACTCTGTTTATAGAGAACGTTACAAAAACATCAGCTTCTTGGATTCCATTGTTTAACATATGCTCATAACTACATATTTCAAGGGATTTCAATTTGCATTGATTTTCTAGGGAGCCCCTAATCTCACCCAAACACTGGAAAGCAGGACACAGCCAGACGCAGGAGAGTCTGACCCAGGGAAGAGGGAAAAATGGTAGCACACTGGCCAAGAAACTGGCACCCAGTAAATTGCAGATATGACCACCTTATACAATGAGAGAACAATAAATGTCTATAATATTTAAAGAGCAAAATTATGCTTGTATGCCTATAAAACGGTCATAAATGAACCTAATATATTGATTATCCAAGGAATCCCCATGTTTTATGGAAATATTATATACCGTATAATAACCGTATTATAAATTTGACATAAAATTAATATGCCAGCTTTAAGTATTAAACACTTTATATGCCTTTGTGGAATTAAGAAGCAATTACAAGATCAATGTAGATGTCCCAAAATCACTGGGAAAAAAAAGTCAACGTGGAATGTCTGAAATATACCTTACTTTTCTTCCAGAAATGGCCCAGCAGCTGGCCTGACAGCCCAGAGCTGATTTTGGAAACTCCCCAAATCAGCTCAAGGACTTCACAGCACTTTGGAAAATACACTGTGCAGTTCCCCGGCTCACCGCTGGGTGGTAGGGCCCCGTGTGGGCACCACTCAGGGGGCTCCAAACACGCAAAGCGAGAGCTAAAGTTACGAGCAGGATTCCAGACCCAGAGACCCACACTCCTCTCGTTAATTTTTATGAAGCGAGGTGTGTCTACAACACATTGCCTGCTGCAGCTGCTTCTAAGTGAGGGGCTTCCTGAAGGAAAAAGTTTTGGCCAAAAGGACAGGTGGTGAGGAGGAGGCGGGCGTGTACCATCCTGTGGACAGTGAGCGCGGTCACGCGTGAATGGGACTTCCAATGCTCTAAAAAGTGTGTCTTGCAGAAGGAAAACTGTAACTCCGAGGGGGTCGGTCCTGCCGTGAGAAAATCAGGTGCTAAGTAATGTGGACAATTTCAATCCTCACCCCCACTCAAACTAAAAACGGGTAAAATTGGTCTGAAGTTCTCTCTTCCTCACTCCTCTGGGTCCTTAAAAAGCCCTTCGCTTTCCGTTTTGGGAACCCATCATCTCCCACTGCTGCCACCTCCCCGGCCGTGCGACACGCCCCCATCCACCCAGCGGAGAATCATCCTCACCCTTTCCCGGCAAAACTTGGTCGCCTCGGTCTCCTCCTCCTAGCGCGGCCCCGCCCAGGAAAGGGGGGGCTGCCGAGGAGTCAAAGACGCAATGGGAAGTCCTGAGCAAATCTCTTTGCATTCTAATAAAGGCCTTTTAGGCCTCCTGGAAAAGTTAATAATGGGGGCTTTCGGGCACTTTAGAGAGATAACACCAGCTCGGACCTCTGCCCCCATTTGAGGGTGCAGAGATGAGCCAAATCTCAGAGAAGTTTGACACTGCCTGCTGGAAAGGAAAATTTGCCTGATTATGTCCTTTCTAAGGAAGGATGCACAGCACCCCAAATATTACTGGGCTCTGGAATCCAGTATAGTAGAACTTTGTTCTTGTTTCAGGGGTGGTTTTAGGATGCTATCCTTGAAGTTGAAGAAGATCAGAACATGCCATCCCAAAATATACAATGTTGGCATATTGACTACTTTAAATTGAGAAACAGTGAAAACAAGAAAGGCTCTTTGCCCTCCCCCTTTCTGCCTAAAAGCAGGAAATACATTTCTTGTAAGAAATGTGCCCTCCATCCCTGGTGATCTAGTAGTAAGGAAAAAAAGAAAAAAAGTAAGGAAGCCTACAAGGAAAAAGAGAACATTCAGATCACCAAAGATGGGAAGTCAACACTGAGATGAGTCTGTCTAAAGAAATCTTACTGAAATAATCCTTCCATTGGTCTCCCCCATATATTTTCTAGTCAATTTTTAATTTACCACTCCAGACCCCCAAACTCCTTTTCTTTGTCTAGTCACTTCTCCACAATTTATTGACCTTTGTTAAAATGGTATATGAGCTCCCAAGTCTAACTGCTTCTTTAGGGTTTTCACTGTTTTTTCTATGAAGGCCTTCCCATAACACAAATATTAACATCAATAAAACTTACATGCTTTTCTTCTATTAGCCTATCCTTTGTCAGCTTTATTCATAGGCTCCAGTAATACAACATTTAGAGGATAGAGGGGAAGTTTTTCCTCCTCTACAAAATCCTAATCCCTCCTATGATCAGGCCCTGCTAAGGAATATGGCCAGCCATGGTGGATCCCTTCTTTTTAGGACTCATGGATCCTCCCTCTTCCATTCAGACTTCCCTCCCAGGCATTGTGGGGTTGATCTGCAAGCTGTCCTCTATAGAGCATTTCTGAGAAGGCTTCATTCTTACAAAGGGATATGTGACTCGTACCATGACTTTATTTCGAGTTGTTGGTCAAGAACAAATGCTACTAGGGAGCCCTCCTAGGGCTCAGACTCATATCCTCAGGCAGGCATTGGAGGTTGCTAATGATATTGTCTTTCTTACCAAAAGCTGAGACTGGTATCAAAGCAAGCTCCTCTAAACAAGAAAAGAGGATTTCACTTGTGGCTGGAGGATCACAGAGATACTGCAAGGGAGGTAGGGACCAAGAGGCAAAAAGATGATTGATGGAGAGAGTGTCATAGAGACCCATATGTGGGCTCATTCATGTCCTCAAGTTGAACAGTGTCTTGTTGTTGGGGCCAAATGGCTCAGGTGTTCAGAAGCAATGGTTAGATGTTGAGACTCACAGAAATATGCAGTTCAGATGGCCAACATTTTCCAGAAGATGGTTTAAAAGTCTCTGCTTAAATATTGAGACTGGTGACTCTATTACAGAAAGCTGTGTTTATAGCTGTGTTTACATAAAGGCCGCTGCTCTGTCTCAGAATGAAGCCCTTGCTGTACTCTTCAATCTCAGACTCTCCTTAACGAGGGTGAACCCTTCTGATGGCAAGAAAGAGGATGTCAAGCCATCCATTGACTTGGACAAGACCCTAGCTGAGTTGTACTAGTCAGGACAGGTATGACCTCCTTTTTCCTCAAAGAATTATCTGGTTGGGACTTCACAGGCCATAATTCTAGAGCAGGCACTGCCCTAAACCAAGTGAATAATTTCTTGGGTAAAACTTAAAGACTCAGTAAAGTGAAACACTCATCATTTTTTCTGGTTGTATTGTCAGCGTACAGCAAGGACTTGCAATTCAGTTGCTAGCTTGGCTAGGAGCATTTAGGAAATAAGAAATAGAAACAAGGAAAATTGCCCCATCCCCTTGAATAAATGGACTCTGATGGCCCTGGAGGATGGAATTCTAAAGGTAAAAGCAGAATCCAACTGGGCCCCAGAAGTCAGAAGTGAGAGAGCTGGTGGGACCAGGGAAGGCAGTATGCCATACCCAACAACCACTCTCCTTCCTAAAGAGAGTGAGGGCTCCTGTGACACTCCAGCCCATAAGGGTTAGGCTCACATCAGGCAGGCTAGCCAGAAGTGGGATTCTGGGATTCTGTACCCACTGGAAACAGGGACCAGGGAAGAAGCTGTCCCCTGTGGTCATTCATGCTGCCATCAAAGAGCAGGTCACATAGATTCACACAACATGGCATCCCGTGTCAGAAGGAACTGTGCCTGGGGTCTCAGCATGTTAAGAAAAGGAGCAAAGCCCTGGAGTAGACAGAGGAAAAGATGGGGGTTGACCCTCAGTGAGAAGGCTGCCCTAGTCCACACTCAGGCATGTGAGGGCAGGTGTCATCTCCCAGACACACAACTCTGAGAACAGAGTTCTGAGACACAGCAGAGCAAAAGACCACATCCTGTTTAACTGCAAGAACAAATGTTTAGGTGAAGGTGATGGAAACTTTTATAGGTACTATAAAGAATACACTAAGGAGAAAGAAATAAAGATTCCCCGCACACTCTTGGAACCTACATTCTTCTAGACTCTTGGCTGCAAGTGACTTAACCCAGCCTGTCTTAAGAAGAAAAAAGGTAACGAAGTAGCTCACAAAAATGGAAAGCACAGGAGTAGTGCCTGTTTCAGACAAAATTAGATCTAAGGGATCCAATAATGTTTTCTGGAAATTGTTGCTGTGAGTTGTCTTTTCTCTCCATGGGCTTCATTCTCAGGGAGGCCCTTCTCCCCTTTTGGGGAACACAGGTGCCCCCCCAGCTACTCTAGGGTTATAGTCAGCATTTTAGCAATCCCAGGGGAGAGAGCAAGACTCTTTCAATATTTCTAGCAAAGCCCAGGCATTGTTTCCAATCAGTGCAGCTTGGTCACATGGCTGCAGTGGGGCTCATCACCAGGCCTAGAAAGAAGTGTGCTCTGATCTGCTAAGCCCGAGTATGACCTCACCCCTGAAACTGTAGGGGCAGCCATGAGAAGGCCCCTTTAAACTCCTGGATTTGGGGTACAGGATTTTGCTCTCCAGAGGAATGCTAGATAGGTGAAACCTCAGGCAGTGACCTTTAAAGCCACTCCTGCCCTAAAATTGCATCACAGGTAAGTGCTGGAGCCCCAAAGACAGGCAGAGGTGGTTTGAGTGGTTAGGACTTACTGGTGTGACCTGGACACTCGGCTTCACACCTCTAGGCCTCTGTTTTCTGTTTGTAAAATAAGGATATTACCTTCTCTGTGAGTATGTTGAGAGAGCGAAAATAAGATAATACTAAATATTCATTCATTGTTAAATACTAATAATACTTCTTCCCAACCTCCTCTACCAACCTCAGGTTAGATTAACCTAAATGAAGGTAAAGATCTTGTGTGTTTTCTTCATGGCCATTTCCTTGTTCCTCATAAACAGTAGGTGCTCTCCCATACACTTGCCAGGGTGCCAACATTTGTTGAATGAATAAATGAATGATGACAAAATTAATAAATTTCTGATGAATTCCTATTTTTCAAATGTCAGCTCCCAGCCCTAGCAAACAGAATTAATCATTTCCTTCTGTGTGCTGGCTGGCATGTTTTATTAACCCCTCTTACAGCTCTTATCAGCCAGAATGCGAGCCAGGAATGTGTGTGGCTCAACCCTGAAACTTACTGCTTTGCCTAGTGCCTGGCACCTAGCACAGTACATTGTAAGATCACCGATACCAAACCTCTCACCTTACAGATGCTGTCACAGAGGCCCAGAGAGGTTAAACAATTCTTCCAGAGCCACACAGCTTACCAGGTGAGCCATGACTTCTAGTCCATTACTCTTCCTTCTGCTTCAGACTGTCAGGACTGTCCAGTTCTCTTGTGCTGCACGAGCAAGGCATGGTGCCAAAATAAAGTGAAGCTCTTGGTCCTCTAGAAGAGAAGGGCATCTTTGACATGAAAAGTCAGTACAGAGAACCAGCAAGTCCTAAATGAGAGTTCCAAGGGTTATTCACTTGCTCCATCATACTTATGAACATATTTTTAGTCTCACACATTTTTCTTTTGCAATCTGTGCTTTTGTCCAATAACTCAGGCAGGGCTCAGCCATTCCTACTCAGTCCCCACACACAGGCACACACATTAACCGCAGATGGAGAAGGCCTCAGGCCTTAGATGGGATGGAGACTGAATGCTTAAGCCCACAACAATGCATTTACCTCTTTGCACTACTCTGTCCCTTCCTTCATCTGAAGAAAAAGGCCCCAGCAGGTGCCAAGACATTCTCTCCCCTTCTCAGACTGCTCCAACACCCAATTTGCCACAGTCCAGGTGCCCTGTCCAGTTAGTTTCTGCTAGAACAGAATCTACCATAAATACACTTCAGATTGTGTTATTTTCATTGTTAGAAACCATGAAAAGACATTTCTCTTATTCATTTACTTATTCAACAAACATTTTAGCGGCTACATGTACTATGTACACCAAACAAATAAATGAATCATGAAGAATGTACCTGCTGGCTAAGGCAACTACATAATCCATTAATAGCATTAGTTACAAAATCTCCAAAGCACCACTTTCTGCCCCTTACTACACACACAAACACCAATATTTAACTCAAAGAAATGCTTTGAAGAGTATTGCATTACTAGCTTTTTAATTAAGAGGAAAGTTTCTTTCAATGTAAATTGGATCTTTTGAACGGCAAATGGCTGTTCTCAAAAATGAAAAAATTAAAACAGCAGGTGGGTTTAGGCTACTCTCTAATATCATTAGAAAGAAGGGTGAAGGTGATGTGTTCGTATTTCCTAATACCAGGAGGAAAGCCTGCATCTAAATTCAAAGCATGCTGAGTGTTTTGATGTGAGACAGAAGCAAAACATATAAGACTTCATCAAAAAATCCCTTTTAGAAGAATTCACTAAAGCAATTTCTTCAGAACTCAGGCGCACAGCAAATATATCTCAATGAATTAACTTGGCTGTGCACAAACTATTTTGTTTCCACTTTCATTCATAATGCATTCACCCATTTTGCAAGTTTTATGACCCTAACTTATTAGTGTTAGGCCAGGTTTTTCAAATGTTCCCAGTATTCCAAAGCATAAGAAAATTTCCCTTTTACTTTTTAAAAAGAAACATCTTGGCTTCTTATATATACAAATATCTAACTTTCAAATGAGGAAACTGAGGCTAGGAGTGATTTGGTTAAGAGCACACAGCTAATTAGCACTGGAGCCAAGACCAAAGCCTCTTAATTCCAAATCAAAACTCATACTGAAAGAAACCCATGAGATAACTGTGTTCCTTGAAATTACATAATAATCTACCAATTATTAAGGGTCAATTATGTACAATGTACTTGACTTACATATTTTTTTCTTTTAATCTTCACAAACCCCTCCCAGATAGAGATTGTGAAAGGATGCCACTGAAGTGTTTAAATAAGACCACCATGTGGCATTTAACAGTGTATTGAGGACTTCCTACATATTATCACCAACTGTCACAAAAACTATAAGGTATCATCATCCCTGTTTTACAGAGGCAAGACCTAGGGGTAGAGTGTCTCACTGAAGTCACAAAGCTAGGAAAATACTGGGGCTGGATCCACATCTCAAAGATTGTTTACAGCCCCTGAAATGTTGCCCATGTAGGCAGCCACAGATGTTATTCCAGCCCAAATAAACAACATCAAAGACTCTCCACTCAGCAGGCCTTTTGTGCACACAGAAACTGCCCCCGGCATTAGTAACTAACTCCAAGAATAGTGCAACTGATAAAAGTCAGCGGATGCTTCCAGGAAAGACTGCACACAGTCTTGCTTGGAAGTCTGCAGTGTAGTGATACTGCACAATTAGGGTCTTTCTGGGCTGTGGCTTGTCAGAGTCAGGAACTTGACCCTAACATTTTATTTAGGGGTAGCTGATGTCCTTAAATGAATTTAATTAGCTATCTCATGAAATAATGACCATATAATAATTATAACAATGATATAATGACAACTATCATTTCCTGAGTACATATCACATATAATGTGTTGCATGTACACTGTGACATAGTGTCACATCATTCTGTGACATAGACCCACAGCCTAAGATGAAGCACGTTTTCTATTCAGGACACATCCTAATGTTGCACCATGGTACTTAAGAAATTTCTTGGTGAACAAAGAATTGTTACAGAAGGAGGTGAGGTCCTATTTCATTCTGAAATTATCCCCAGGGGTCATTGACACAAAAAATAACTTGCCAAAAGTTGATTTTCCTTAAATATAATTCATTATCTTATTCGGTTCAAGCTGTTATTACAAAATACCATAGACTGAGTAATTTTTTTTAGTCTTGGAAAGTTCAAGATCAAGGCATTGACAGACTTGGTGTCTGGTGAGGACCTGCCTCCTGGTTCATAGATGGATGACTTTTCACTGTGTCTTCACATGGTGGAAGGAGTGAAGGATCTCTCTGGAGTCTCTAAAAAAGGGCATTATCATATTGTCAATAACAGTTCTCCATTGTTGCCAAACATACTAAGATAGCTGAAAAGTACATATATGACTGAGGTTAGATACACGAAAAGATGTAAACAGAATATAAAAAGCAAGAACATAGAGTCAAAAATGTCTAAAATTCAGACATGACACAATCACAAAGTGCTTACTGAGTAACTTCTGGGAAGTTTTCCACAGATTAATCTCATCTATCACATACAGATTTTTACATCTTATCTTGTTATATTGGGGTGATTCATTTTGTTTTGAGAATCTGCATGCCATTTTCTTCCACAACTGTACCAACACACACACACACATGCACACACAAACATTAGTCTTATCCAAAAATTAGATACACAAACAGACTGAAGCTGGGTATAAAGTCAACTAAAATTTGTTTGTAAAATTGTCTCTTCATTTGGAGGAAAAATAAAGTTATATCCCTAACTAAATAAAGTAGACCTCAAACTACTATATATACACAATTAAAACTCCAAAAGGAGGCAATACTTAAATATTTAAAAAAACTATAAACACACCAGAGATGATGCTTCAAATTAGGGTGTCTGAAAAGACTGGCAAAGCCTCTCTCTAAAGGAAAAAAAAAAATGCATAAAAGTATAAAATTGTTTAAACAACAATTTTAGGACTAGAAACCAATCAAAAGCAAATTATAAACTAAAAATTTTTTATTCACAAAAACCTACTCAACTGTTATATAAGAATAAACAGCAGGAGTCTGAAGCTTCTTGCCTGGGGAGCTCAGACCCACCAACCCAGCTCAGTTGGCCACAGAGCAGTTTATTTGAGGCAAAGAACTAACACTCTCATTCATGTGGTAATCAGTTAAAATATCCAAGTTAGTACACAAAGAATAAGGAGAACTTGCAGATCTCCTGGCACAAAGTTGTAATTTGTAATTCCATACGGGGCAGTGGCAGACCAGCAAAAATTTATGGGGAGATCATGTAAATGAGAAGTCCAGAGAAGAACCTTGAGCAGCTAAGATCTTCACACACTGTATAGGGGAGACTTGTGATGTAAAGTGAAAGCCAAGGCATACTTGCAAAATGGCTGAACACTGAATGCATTCCACCACCCCATATCCAGGCCCATCAGCACAGGGTGGAAGTTTCATAAATGTGAAGTATGTGAGCAGAACCTCTGCCTAAATCACTGGCTGATCATTAAGCTAGGCAGATACAGAATTAACCTCTAGGAAGTTAGACAAAACAAACAAACAAACAAACAAAAAAGAAGTATTAAAAAATCTGAGCAAGGAAAGATATCAGTGGGCACATACTGAAAAGGAGACAGATTCTACAGCTTAAGTACAAGAGATTTACAGTAGGAAAGAATAGAAAAGGGAACCTCATAGGTGAAAATCAGAATCTAGAATTGCTACAATATGTTAATTAAAATGTCAGGTTTCAATAAAATTATGAAATGTAAAAATAATAGAAAAGTGGGACTCACAATCATGAATGAAAATAGTTGAGGAAAACTAATTCTGACTGCACCCAGATGTTGTAAGTATCAGAAAATGACATTAACACAGCTATAATAAACATGTACAAAGAATTCAAGGAAGTATAAAAGGCCATATAACAACAATTAAAATAGGGAATGTTAATAAGGAAATATAAACTATAAAAAGAATAAAATAAACATCCTTTGATGATCAGAATTCTTTAAAAAATAGACATAGAAGGGACATTTCTTAAACTAATAGAGGCCATCTACAGCGAATAAGGATTTTTAACCTGGGGTCTATGGCTGTCCTAGTTCATGGAGAGAATTCCGTGTCCAAGAACTTCTATAGACAAAAATAGTATTGATATTTTT
>CAUYPK010128200.1:0-14046 GCA_963574355.1 Loris lydekkerianus
TACATTATCACTGTGTACATTACTGCAATCATGGGGTACCGTGCACTGGTATTGTATACAATTTGAAATATTTTCATCACATGGGTTAAAAAAAATTTATTTTTGAGACAGCTGTCTCAAGTGGCCTGGAATTACAGCTCACAGCAACCTCCAACTCCTGGGCTTAAGCGAGTCTCCTGCCTCAGCCTCCCAAGTAGCTGGGACTACAGGCACCCACCACAACACCTGGCTATTTTTTTTTTTGGTTGTCGTTGTCATTGTTGTTTGGAGGGCCCAGGCTGGATTCGAACTGCCAGCACTGGTGTGTGTGGCTGGCATCTTAGCCGCTTGAGCTACAGGCACCAACTGAAAAAGTTTTTTAAAGAACAAAGCCAGATTATACAGTCAGTATTTGTACTATCACCATCAGTGTTACAAAGGGGTGAGCTTACCATAGGAGAGAATACTGAAAATACAAAATCAAGGAAAGCCAATAATTTTTAAATGTTATAAATAATCCTGCAACAAGTTTTGATTCAGAGGGAGAAGTACATAAATAACCAAAATTTCTATGTATTAAAAATTCAGAGCAAAATATAAATCAGACTAAAATGTAAGTCAACAAATCAAATAGTAGCTATCAGTTTCTTCCTATTTGTGAACTAAAATCTTACAAATGGTAAGGATTTTATGTTCAAAAAATAAGTGGTATGCACAGAAGATGAGCACAATGAAGAGGTAGCAAGAAAGTGGTCATCTTATGTAAGCCAAGGAGAGAGGTCTCAGGAGAAACCAAACCTGCCAACACCTTGACCTTGAACTTCCAGCCTCTAGAACTGTGAGAGAATAAATTTCTGTTCTTTAAACCACCCAGTCTGTAATATTTTGTTATGGCAGCCATAGTAAACTAACATATTAAGCTATAATTTATGTACCATAAAATTTACCTCTTTTAAGTATATAGTCCAATGGCTTTTCATAAATGTAGACTTATGAAATCATTACCACAATCCAGGTCAAAACATTTTTATCACACTCAAAAGTTCTCTCTCCCACAACCATCCCTGGATAACTACCAATCTTATATATTTAATGTCTTTTCTAGGGTTTCATATAGATGGAATCACGGACAATGAAGTCTTCTGTGTCTGGTTTTTTTCATCTAGTATAATGTTTTTAAGGTTCATGTATGTTGTAACATATATCGTGAGTTTCTTTTTATTGCCAAATAGTTACCATTGCAGAGATATACTGTATTTCATTTAATGAACATTGGATTGTTCCCTGTTTGGGGCTATTATGAATAATGAAGTCATAAACATTCACATGCAAGTTTTTATGTGAGCACGTGTTTTAATTTCTCTTACGTAGATATGTAGGAGTGAAGTTATTGGGTCATGTGGTAAGTACATGTTTAACTATTTGAGAAACTGATGATCTTTTTTTTTTTTTCTTTTTTTATTATTAAATCATAGCTGTGTACATTAATGCAATCATGGGGTACAATGTGCTGGTTTTATATACAATTTGAAATATTTTCATCTAACTGGTTAACATAGCCTTCATGGTATTTTCTTGTGTTAAGACATTTATATTCTACATTTAGTAAATTGTTGTCCCACCAATTACCCTTCCTCCATTCATCCTCCCCCCTTTTCCCCATGAAAGTGACAATCTTTTAAAATGACAGTACCATTTTACATTCCTACCAGGATTGTATGAAGGTTCCAGTTTCTCCATATCCCACCAACACTTAGTATTAAGAATCTTCTTAAATTATAGCCATTCTAGTTGGAAGCATAGTAGTATTTATGAAAGTTTAAGTTCAAAAGATAATTTAAACTTTGGGCTAATCAGAATAAGCCACAGGCCTAGTTATTAATGGAAGTGAGAACAATGTAACCTAAAAATTGTACCCTCATATTAACTTGATAAACTAAAAAAAAAAAAAAATGCTCAAAAAAAAGTTTAATTTTATTTTTATATATTCAGATTGTATTTCATAAAATTCCTAATTGGCTTTAGGAAAAACTTCAAGATTCTGTGTTTATGGATTACTGCTGTTTGTTAATCATGTGAAATTTCAATGTACTTGATTGCTCCTTAATCCTTCTACAGGAAAATTAAAAATTCTGTCTTCTACCCAGTCCGAAAGAGAAAAACATCCCTGACATCCAAGAACTGGCCTGGCACTATCAGCTGGTCTTAGTGCTACTATAAGCCAGCCTGGCACCATTATGGATCAAAACAAAGCCAAGACCAATCTATAATCACGTATGAACACAGATAGAACATGAACATTGTCCAGCCACAAAATGCCAAACATCCCCCCTCCTGATTCAGAGGAGTGACAGTTGCTTCTCTCACAAATACAGCTGTAGCCTGCTATAGTCTGTGCTTTCTATAAATAAGATCTATTAAGGTAATCATAAAAATGCCCGCAAAGCAATGCCCCACTTCCTTAATCCCTCCCCCAAATTAGCTAACACAAGCCCAAATCCTATACTAAGTCTTTTCCAGTACCTCCTTCCTTAGACATCCCATGGTTGCTCAGGATATATGTTTTACCTTGCTGTAAATGAATAATAAACCGACCTGTTTAATTTTTTAAAAAGTGTCTTAAGAGGCCAAATTATTCCAGACACAGTGGCTCACACCTGTAATTCTAGCACTCTGGAAGGCTGAGGCAGATGGATTGCCTGAGCAACAGTGAGACCTCATCTCTATAATTAGCCGGACATTGTGGCAGGCACCTGTGGTCCCAGCTACTCAGGAAACTGAGGCAAGAAGATTGCTTGAGCCCCAGAGTTGGAGGTTGCTGTGAGCTATGATGTCACAGCATTTACCAAGGGCGACAAAGTGAGACTCTATCTCAAAAGAAAAAAAGAGACCAGAGTGGCGCCTGTGGCTCAACAAGTGGGGCACCGGCCCCATATGCTGGAGGTGGCAGGTTCAAACCCAGCCCTGGCCAAAAACTGCAAAAAAAAAAAAGAGAGAGAGAGAGAGAGAGACCAAATTATATTTTAAAAAATTATTTTTATTTTGTTCAAAGCATAGAGTCACATAGTGCTATATAATCAGCTCACTACAAACACAATGTCAATTAAGGCAAAGTCACTTAAATTCTAATTCTGTGGTCATTAGTTTTGCTTATAATTATTATGTTTACAATAGACGGAAAAAATGAAGTAATATTTTTAAATTAATGCATACCCCATAAGATCAACCTTTGTCCTGCCACTTACTATAACAGAGTCTTTTGTGAAACAGCAAACAAATTAGGCTAGCTAGGTGCCATTGTAAATGAAAAGAAATGATAGCATAATTGTAGAATCTATGTAAATGGTGCTTAACAGCCAGATAAAAGTCATATAAAAACATTCAGTCATTTGTGTATTTCTAACTATTCGGATGCTTTATAAAAGCAACTAATGATAGATGTTACGTGATAGCAATCACAACATAGCATAAGCTGCTAAATGCCAAATTTCAATTAATAATGAAGCAGCGCATGTCTGATGTAATTAGAAAGAGCCTCGGGACAGGAGATCCAGGGTCTTGGCTCAGTTCTAGGATGAACAAGCTGAATTTGACCTTTATCAAGTCTTAGATGTAGACTGCTAGAGGTAAAAGGGTCTTAGAGATCAGTTAGCCAAGCCCTGCATTATAATCAAGGAAATTGAGGTTTAGTGAGATAAAGTGACTAAGCCATAGTCACATAGTTAGGCAATGGCAGGACCAGGACCAGAACCAGTGCCTCCAACACCTATTCTCAGACCTGGGCCTCTGCTCCACTTCTTGCAAATGATTCCTCAATTATACAATGAGGGTAACCCTCTACATTTGCTTTTTCTTCATGTAAGTACTAGAATAATGACTGGAAATCATTGGTGTGAGTAATGCATTTTGTCATTTCTACAACGTTGGTGTTCTGTGTTCAAACGGATTATGATTATGGAGTGTTCTTGTTTTTTTACAGTTTTTGGGTGGGGCTGGGTTTGAACCCACCACCTCCGGCATACAGGGCCAGCGCGCCCTACTCCTTTGAGCCACAGACACCGCCCTGGTCTTGTTTTTATCTTAGTCCATCACGGCCTCCTTTTACTTAAATGAATTCAAGGAAATAACTAGTCTTTGGTAAGTGAATGTATGGGTATTAGGCGAAACTCTTCTGGCTATTTTTATAAATCCTCCCAGTGCCAGGGGTTCTAAGCAAGTAGGACTGTACTTTTAAATGGGAACATTACTGGCATTTGAGGTAGGACAATTCTTTCCAGTATGAGTTTGCCTTCCCCACAGCACAAGATGTACAATACACGCTTGGCCCCTAGGGACCAAATGGAGGCAGCACCTTCTGGTCAGGGCTGACCCTAGGGTGAGGAAATTTAAAACATCAAAATTAATGTAAAAAAAAAAAAAAAATCCAGCCTGAGCTTGGCAGCTCACACCTGCAAACCTAGCACTCTGAGAGGCTGAGGAGGGTGGATCGCTTCAGCTCAGTTCAAGACCAGTCTGAGCAAGAGTGAGATCTCATCTGTACTAAAAAATAGGAATACTTTTTCTATTTTTAGTACATCTGAGGTAGCAGTCTGGGGCAAGAGGATCACTTGAGCCCAGGAGTTTGAGGTTGCTGTGCTGTGAACTATGACACCATGGCACTCTAACCACGGGCAACAAAGTAAGAATCTGTCTCAAAAAAAAAAAAAAAAAAAAAAAAATCAAAAATGAAAAAAATGTCAAAATGCCAAATTTTTAATAAAAGTGGGATCAGTGTTACTGATTTTTCCTTTTGCCTCAGGCACCAGGACGGCTTGCATGGCACAATTACTCCTGTTTTTATTTAAAATGTTGGCATTTTGTTCATCATGTATTTCTGGCATTAATTTTGTTTTTTAAAGATATTACACTTAAATATTATCTAACTTGATTACTGAATTTAGAGGGCACCCTTAAATGTTGCATCCAAGGCAATTACCTCACTTGCCTTACCTTAGTCAAGCCCTACTCCTAGTCATTGTGACACCCAAAACACCATCACACCAACATTCCAAATGTGAGAACCTCTAAAATGGGGGGGGGGTGATTTTTCTCATATAGTTATAAAACAAAGAGAGCCTGGCTCATAAACAATGACTCCATGATAGCCCCATCATCTCACTGCACTCTTGCTACAGACACGAAAAAAAAGAGAGGGCAAAGGGCAGGAAAACTGTACCAGCAGAACTGGACTGCTTTAATTAGAAAAACAATAACTATCCCAGAACCCCCCACCTATAGACCTTAATTCATATGTCAATAGCCAGAAGTGAGTCATATGGGCAGACGAGCTGCAAGAAGCCTGGGGAGGTGAACACTTTTAAGTGGGTACATTTCTAGCTTGAATAAAATTGATGTTCTGTCTGTAAGAATGAAGGGGAGAATGAATAAAGAATAAACAGAAGGGTTCATCCTGGGGTCTATGCAGGAGTCTTTTTGGTGATTGCAAACAGCATTTTCTCTACCTATAATGTGATGGTCTGCCTCAGGAGGGCATTTTGATGGTCACTTTTAGAATTATGGATAAAAACTAGAATGCTGTCTTAGGTAGGTTCTATAGAAGCAGAGCCTGAACCAGAGATTTAGGTGCATGTGATTTATTAAGGGCACACTCTCTTGGAGTGTGCGGGAAGCAGCTAATGAACCCAGATGCAGTCTCAGGTCAAGTTTAGTCTTGGGCTTCTGTAGGAGCTACAGAGTTTAAATCACAGCACATAATTGTCCCACCTTAAAGCAAGCAGGGTGAGCTTTCTGCCCTGGATCAATTAGTCATTGGCTGACCCCTCTGGAGGTAAAGATGACAGGGTAACCTAGGAGATGCAACTCCCATCAGCCAAAAGCAAGTCTCTAGAGAGGATTACAGGTAGAAGCTGATTGTTAAAGCATCCATCACTGTTCCTTGTATGTTCTGGGTGGGAACAGGGAGTATCTACAAAAATTTTAATTTTAACACACTTTCCAAAAAACTGAATTTATTTTTACTTTGTATTGTTTGAGAGTGAAACCCTAAATACATTGCTAGGATTTTTTTTTTTTTTGGGGGGGGGAATGTATTGGAAAAACTGGCAACAAGTTGGACATATCTCATTTTTAAGAAAAATGATTAACAGTTGTCAACTTGTTCTGTTGAACCACTAATGTAGAAAACACTTTATAATTTGCTCTGGGTATTAACCAGGATGTAGTGCTAGCCTATAGTTCACAATCTCATCAGAGTGTGTAAATATTTCATAGTCTTAGTGTCTGATTTAAAGCTCAATGAATATTTAATGGAAGTTGACCAACAAAATAACTGAAAGAATTATGTTGCATCTAGTTAGACCTAATATGAGCAACATCTTCATTTTCACAAGCACTCAGAAGCTAAAATTATTCCAACTTCATAAATAGTCTACATAATTTTATAAGTAATTAAAGGGCTGCAAAATAGGCTTGAAAGGCACATATTAAATGTTGAGAAAAACATGAAATAAAATGGATCTTCAACTTTAAATGCAAGAGAATAGTTTAAAAATTGTGGCCTACATTACTTATTCAGTAGTGGATTAGTTTAATATATTGTAAATATCCTCTTTTTGACATGAGCTAAAATAGAATCTGTTCTTTGGCCCTTGCAAATGAAAAATCCTATAAGATTGAGAAGAACAGAAATTCATACATAATCCACCCAAATCAGTCAGCCTAGAAATTGTTTTTAGGTTGTGAGTGCAGCACTGAGCCAGGTACTAAAAAAAAAAAAGAAAAGAAAAAAAGAAATAAAGAAAGAAAAGAAAAGAAAAGAAAAGAAAAAAAGAAAAAGAAAGAAGGAAGGAAGAGAGGAAGGGAAGGAGGGAGGGAAAGAGGAAGGGTAGTAGGGATATTGGTCCATGTTGAAAAGAGAGATGGTTTCCTAAGAAAACACCTCCCATTGCTCTGTTATATCTCTTAGTGTCAGAATTGAGCTTCAAAAAAAAAAAAAAAAATACATGTGCTCTAACTGAGCTGTTCTATCACAGATGACATGGGGATGTGTCACTTCTACCAAATTTGAGGGTATTTTAATTAGAATCAAAGTATTGTCAACCAATCCATGTTAAAAGCTCCTAAAAACCACCTGGACAACTTAGCATACTACAGTCCTGAATTATTTTTCAATTACAAGTTTGAAAATAATCTAATATGGGGAGGGGTGAAGAACAAGAAGCTGTGATACAGGATTGTCTGATAAACATAGCATATCTATATCGCCAGTCCCCTTTTAATATATTCAAGTGCATTCCCTTTTCCTACTGTTGATATATCAGTACACAAGTGTGTGTATGTGTGTGTGTGTTATGTGTACAGACACACACATTAAAATGTTCTGATCCTTTTCTAATAAAAGCACCTCTTCCAGGAGAGAGAAGGAAGGGTATTTAAGGGGACCTCACCTAATGTGCATGATGCAATGGTACATTACAAAACTATTAAGAAATGAGTATAATTGTGATGGATGTGTTACTTAGTTTAATGTAAGCATTTCACATTGCATACTGAAGCAGTACCCTGAACCCCATAAATGCATCCATGTACAAAGTTGTGATTTAATAAAAAAAAAAAAAATTTAAAAAAGAAGCACTTCTTCCCTTCACTTCTATAATTCTTACCATGTCACCAGTCCTTAGAGATGGGGAACCATAATTAGTATGGAGAAAAGAAGAGCCGCATCTTTGTGTTCCTATTTAATGCTACATTCAGAATCAAACAAAATTATTTAGTTAATAGCAACTCATGAAACAAAAGTAAGTCTAATCAGACTCATAATACCTACAGAAGGACAGACTATCCTGTCCAAGGAAGGAAATGAGAGAAAGACTGGTAAGCATTAGCCAAGAAAGGTGAACATTTGGCATCCTGCAACCAATGCACCTGGTCAGCAAAACAGAGCAAGAATAATTTTTCTTTGTTTGGAGTACTTTTGTTCTTGAATTTCTTTTCAAAAGAACTACCCTTGGTCAAGATACACAATTTCACTTAAGAGGAAGAAATTCAAGAGATCTATTGTACAACATGGTTACTATAGTAATAGCAATGTATTGTATACTTGGAAATTGCCAACAGTAGATTTCAAGTGTTCTTACTACAAAATAATAAGTACATGAGGTAATGCATACGCTAATCAGCTCATTTAGCCATTCAACAGCATATACATATTTCAAAACTTCATGTTGCACACTGTGAATAAATACAATTTTGTCAATTTTTTTAAAAGGCAAGGAAGAAACACTAAAAAAAAAAAAAAAAAGGCAATAATCAGTAGAAAAGCCAAAAAAGAGAAAAAAGAATGAGCCTTAACACTTACCTTGAAGACTCTTACTTTCTCAAGTCTATTAAATATCTGTAAAATTTTAAGATTCTATTTCTCCCAATGTCATGTGACTTACCTGCTTATCAAAAGCAACCCATGATGGTAAATCAGTTCCATCTCCTCTAGGATATATGCTGTATCTAGGCTTCGCCTTTTGCCCAATAAGTATTCGTCCACCTATCCCAGGTTTATCTTCACTCACTAGCATCCTAACATTATTGCAAAAGCCCCAGTGGTGTGATTTGTGGAACTGCTCCTTTCCCACCTGTGAACACATGAGACAACATAAAATAACCAATTACTCATGACTTTTCCAATCTCTTTTAAAAAATTAAACACATTTTCCCATCATTTATTTTTCTCATCACAAAATGCATGTAGAGTGGCAAATAATTACGGGCAATTTTTATCCATAAAGTTGTGTCACATTTTAAATTTGATTCATTTTAACAAATTCAAAACTTTGAAAAGCAATAAGAATAAACCTAATGTTCCATTCTATTTAAAATACTTAAAAGAACTATGATTCCAAGGGAATATTTTGAACATTAACTTGCTAATCGGTCTTTCCTACTTATTTGCCAGGAATGTAAACAAAAATAAAGAAGGAAGGAAGGAGAGAGAAAGGAGGGAGGAAGGAAGGAAAGAAACAAGCTCCACTACTTCAGAAGTTTAAACATTATTTTCCCCAAAGCAGAGAACAAAATCTTCTCCTCATTAAAAGAAATGTAACTGGAAATTCCTCAGAGTTCACATTATCCTCCTAATTACAAAAACCTTGCCTCCTACCTTTTCCGGTGGTCTAGAGAGAAGAGGGAAAGCACAGATGGAGCTACCAAGGGTTAAGGTGATGTAAACCAACATCAACTCTCATGCTCTGCTGGTGGGAAAGAAATCCAGAACAACTACTTTGAAAAGAGAGATCCGGTAAAGTGAAAGATATATGTCCTATGGTCTAGCAAGTCCACTCCTACACAACTCTCTCGATATGGGCACAAGGCGTTATATAATCAGATTATTTGTCACAGCCATGTTTGCAAGACTGAAAAATAGGAAACTACTGAAATGTCTGCCAGTAGCAAAAAAGACACACTGAGTTCTCTTCAGAAAATCAAATATTTATACAGAGATCTAAGATGACATGTATCAATATACACAAATCTCAAAAGAATCAAACAAAAAATATAGGTAACTGAAGCACACATAGAATTTGATAATTCCACAGAGATAAAGAGTGAAAATATTCAAAAATATGTATTATTTATGGATAATACATGCATGGAAATGATAAGCAGCAAATTCAAGATTGTATGATACCCATGATAACATATCAATGAACGCCCATGTGCTCCATAGCCCTGCATCAAAAATTAAACATTTCATATATAACTGAAGCCCCTTCTCAGAGTTCATGGCCCTGCCTCTTTCCCCAGAGGTAACCATTGTCTGAGTTTGCTGCTTTAACGTGGATACTTTGCCAGGACTGTATACAACCAGGGCAATAGCTTCTTGCAAAGGGTGAAGCATTGGCAGCAAAGTCTTATAGGAGGGCTGAAAAGACCTCATTTCCTTTTGTGGTGAAGGCAGACTGGAAAAATGGGGAGCCAGGGCCATGACAACTGCCCTGGGCAGGTAATAGTCCAGCAGCTCTAAGGCTGGGATAGAAAAGCTAGAAGCAGTGCTTAGATTGGTGAGCAGTAGCCTGGCTCTCTCCCTTAGAGAATCCTGTCATCCCTCCACCATCCCCTTCATACACACACTCACGTGCGTACACATACATGCACACACACACCCATACACACTCACTACAATCAGATTACCTTAAATCAGTCCCAGACAACAAAGAGTTAAGCTTAATAAAATGAATAGCATCAGTGTAACCTGGTTTCTTATACCCTCAATGAATCCCCAACAATAAAACAATCAAAATAAAATAAATAATAAATAAATAAAATGAATAACAGATTAATACAGAATTGTATAACAATGTCCTCTCTTCTAAAGTAAATAACTTCAATTAATCACAACTTCACATCAAACCAGCAACAAATGTCTCTTAATCACTTTCTACTGTCCTACCTTTAGGCATGGTGGCTCATGTGGGTGATCCTAGCACTCTGGGAGACCAAGGCATAAGGAGCTCTTGAGGTCAGGAGTTCGAGACTATTGTCCTACCTTTATGCCAAATATACTAGTTTAAAAAAGCATTAGACTCAGCCTGCTGCAATGAAGAAGAAACCCACAGTCTTGCTGAAGAAACAAGATTTAGATATAGAAAACAACTAAAAAAAAAAAAAAAGAAAAGAAAAGAAAAATCCACTAAAAAACTAGAAACAGTACAGCTACCATTTTAACTACTTACTATGAGCTGGACCTTTTACTAAGCATTTTGTATATTTTTTTTCTCATTTCACTGCCTCAAAACTATTTGATCAATGTTATTATTATTATTTTTTTTTTTTGAGACAAGATTCTCACTATGTCACGCTCGGTAGAGTGCCATGACGTCACAGCTTACAGCAACCTCAAACTCTTGGGCTTAAGCAATTCTCTTGCCTCAGCCTCCCAAGTAGCTGGGACTACAGGCACCTGCCACAATGCCCAGGTTTTTTTTTTTTTTTTTTGTAATTGTCATTGTTGTTTAGCAGGCCTGGGCTGGGTTCAGACTCTCCAGCCCCAGTGTATGTGGCTGGCGCCCTAACCAGTGAGTTACAGGCACCGAGCCATTGATCAATGTTATTACTGCCATTTTTCAATGAGGAAACCAGGGCAGAGAGAAGGAGACAAGCATACCCAAGGTTACACAGTAACAGGATGCATCTGAACCAAATTCATGTAAAATAAAGCTCTGGTAAGTTTTCTGACCAGAGCTGTACACTGACACACTGAGTAGTAGTGTTGCGAGTCTGTGGATAACTGGATAGGGTCTTGGGCCTGGAGGAATGAGATGAATTAGACAAGAGAGAAGCCAGTGTGTTCTGGGCAGGATTATGAACAATGTGTCCAGATGAGCTGACAATGCCTAGTGTGAGGAGCAATAGAAGAGTTAGCCTAGTAAAAAGGACAAGTTCAAGCTTGGAAGGAGGGTGAAATAAGAGTAGAATGTATAAGGAAGTCTGTATTGTGGAAAGCCTCACATTAAATACCTTAAAAGTCTCTTTCTTTAGGCTGCCTGAATATTTATCAAGGTCTAATACCAGCTAGGCCCTATTCTAGAGAGCATGGCATAAAGATTAAGTCATAGCCAGCCTCCCTTCCCTTACCCTGAAGAGTTTTCTCCACTACTCACAAGTCTCCTCCATGGATCAAAGTTTCCATCATCACATCCAAAAGCCCTTACAATTATTGAAGGCTTCACTCAGCTACCTGATCCCCAGAAATCCACAATTTGTCCATACGTACCCTCCTCTTTGGTCAGACCACATCTCAGATTTATAAAGTACCCTGATGCTCATTCAAAGTCATGTCCCTGGTTGGGCTGTACCTCTACACAAAGCCTCTCTGCCCCCCAAGAATCAGTTTATATCCCACTACATAGTCATCCACCCCACAAACATCTGGTGAGCATCCACTGGGTGCTAAGTTGTGGTAGACTCTGGGGACATGGCCTAGGGCGAGTCACAGCTCTCAATCTGGGAATAGAAGTCACTCACGATGGCCCTGGATTTTGCAATGTTTCTTAGATATGACATCAAAAGCAAAAGTACCAATGGGAGAGGTAAATAAACTTGACTCCACAAAAATTTAAAAAATTTTGTGCATTTAAGGATGTTATCAAGAGAGTGAAAAGACAACCCAAAGAATGGGAGAACGTATTTGTAAATCATATATCATAAGTATCTATTATATAGAATATATAAAGAACTCTTACAACTCAGCAAAAATACAAACAATCCAATTTAAAAATGGGCAAAGAGCCCAAGCACAGCCGTTCACACCTATAAATCCAGAACTTTGGGAGGCTAAGGCAGGAAGATCGCTTGAGGCAGGAGTTCAAGGCCAGCCAGGACAACATAGCAAGACCCTATCTCTACAAAAAAGAAAAACTTAGTCAGGCATAGTGGCACATACCTATAGTTCCAACTACTCGCAAAAGGCAGGAGGACCTCTTGAGCCCAGGAGTTCAAGGCTGCAGTAAACTGTTATCACACCACTGCACTCCATCCTGGGCAACAGAGTGAGACCCTGTCTCTTAAACATTTCTCCAAAGAAGATATACAGATGGCTAACAAGCCCATGAAAACATGCCCAATTTGTCATTAGGAACATGTAAATCAAAACTACAAAGAGCTATCATTTCATACTCACTAAAGTGGCTATAATCAAAAATATGAAAAATAACAAATGTTGGTGAGGATATGGAAACATTGGAATGTCTCATACATTGCTGGTGGGACTGAAAAATACTACAGCTGCTGTGAAAAACAGTTTGGCAGCTCCTTATTAAATTAAACTAGAATTATCATATGATCCATTAATTCCAGTTCTGGGTATATACTTAGAAGAATTGAAAACATATGTCCACAGAAAGAAAACTGTACACAAATGTTCATAGCAACATGGTTTGCAATAGCCAAAAGGTGTAAACAGCCCAGATGTCCATCACCCAATGAATGGATAAACAAAACATGGAATAACTGTACAATGGAATATTTGTACAACGGAATATTATTCTGCTATCAAAGGGAACAGGTACTGATACATACTATAACACAGTGAACCATGAAAACATTATGCTAAGTGAAAGAAGCCAGGCACAAAAGGTCACATATTTTATGATTCCATTTATATAAAAACAGGCAAATCCATATGGACAGAGAACAGATTAATGATTGTCAGGGAATAGGGAGTGACCGTGCACTGGTTTCCTTTGGAGTGTTGAAAATTTTCTTGAAATAGTGGGGACAGCTTCACAGCACTGTGAATGTAGTAAATGCCACTGAATAGTACACTTTAAATGGTTAAAATGGCAAATTTTATGCTATGTATAATTTCTCACAATTAAGAAAAAAAAAAAAAAAAAAACCCAGCCAGTGTTAGAGTCATACACCATGAATGAGCAGTGCCAGTCATACACCACAAATGAGCTATGTGATGACCAAGCCCCAACTTGGGCAGGATCATAAGGCCCTCCCTGACCACAAGCCCTTTTTATGTGCAATGTGCACACGCATGCTAGTTGTTTCCTCAACTAGCTGACACATTTTTTTAAATACTGGGACTATGATATGCATTTTTTCCCTTTCCCTTTTCCCCTCACCATCTAACATTGTTTCAGATACAGGAAGCCTATTAAACTTGAGTGATAACATTCACTGGTTGCCAAATTAAAACTTGTGGTCTGAGTCAAATAGGCAACAAAGAGACATTAAAGCTTCCTAAAAGACACAGGGGAAGGATGAGGCAGTGCATCTGAAGACAAATCCACCATGTTTGGATGGATTAGAAGGGGGAGAGTCTGAAGGCAAACAACTTGTAGAGACCACTGCCACGTCTTAACGTGAGGATCTTTTTTCTTTTATGGAGACCGAGTCTTACTCTGTTGCCCTGAGTAGAGTGCCATGGTGGGGGGGGAGACAAGATGGCGGACTGAAGCCAGCTTTTCACAGAGGCTCCCGTCCAGAAGGAGAGTTAAAGGATGGAAATTTAGTAAGTAACCTGGAGGATTCGAGCTATACCAGGAGAGAAGGTTGGAGATCGCACAT
>CAUYPK010128203.1:0-25404 GCA_963574355.1 Loris lydekkerianus
CATTAAAGAAAAAATATCCACTGCTTCAGTCTAGCTTACTTCCCCACCCCTCCCCCACCCCCCAAAATACAGTAAATAATACAAACACCTCTCTGGTTTTACCAGGTTTCTCTGCTTTGGACCTGTAAGGTTTAGTCAGATTCTATGAACTATCTTTTATCTCCTGTGCCTGATGCAGAAAAGCCAATGTCCACAAGTTGTTTCGTTGTTGTTGTTTGTTTTGGCTACCCAAACCAACAATACAACAACCATTTGGAATTTCACACAACTACTTGGAATGTCCACACCTGGCTTGACAGAAAGAGGTACAGCTCAGTGGCGGCTTGGAGCCAGCATAGGTCTGAATGTGGCCAGGCTCTTGAGCCCAGCCCTGGAAACCAAGCCGAAACAAAGGTGTCCCAGGAATCCTCTGGAGAAGCAGCAGCAGCACCACCATCCCTGTCTGCAGTCTCTTGGTCTCACCACTGAGGGGAGGCCTGGAGAAATGGCAAAGTTAGCAGAGGAGCGGTCCCTCTGTCACAGCACAGTGACTCCAGCGGGCCCCTAAAGACCTCTGGACAGAGATGATCCTGATGTTAGGCAGTGATCCATAGAAAACCCTTTGTATGGAAGGGAACTAAAACGGAAACCCAGGGCAGCTGTCTCAACCCTCAAGCACCCCTGAGTAGGAAGAACCTACCTGGGGTTTTCAGAGACTAAAGGAATGGGAGTGTGCAGTAATGGGAGTGATGGGTCCTGCTGCTTCTGAAGTCCCATCTCAGCAGCCCCCTGTAGAGCAACCTCCACCAGCAGCTGCAAGCTGCTGAAGTCTTCTGTGTCCTGCTCTGGGCCTGTGGGTGGAGGCATGTTGAAGAGTCCACCTGTGAGGCTTCTGGCTCAGCCCTGGTCAGCAGGGGGAGGCTGCTACCAGGGTCACCAGAGGCTTAGGGGGCTCCAGCTCTCCCTGTGAGAAAGGGGCTGCTGGCTTTTCCCCTGGCTTGAGTGGAGTGACATGGAGCACACAGACAGGGACGGCACATTGAGGGGGGGGGGGACTGATACAGAGACAGCCAGCACTGAGGGCTGCTTCTACCCAAAGGGCCATAGCTGAGGCCTTACCCCCGGCGGGAAATGGTGGGAGAAGCCAACTCCAAATGTTGATGAACCAGTTACATATCTACAGCACTGACAGATTGGTCTAGAAATGCTCTGCTTCCACCCCCATCCCCCAGGTGTAGGTGTCACAGAGGTGCATGTACAGCTAGTTCCCGAGGATCTGCATGGACACCTTGGGCAGGTTCCCCCTGCACTTCTTCTTGCTGGCCAGAGAGGAGGCCTTTGTTCTCACCAAGATCACTGGCTGATACAGTGTTTAGGTACCAGGCTGGACCTTGGGCAAGCTTTTCCGAGCAGCTTGTAGGTCCACGTGGCCTCAGGCTCGATGAGGGCATCCTGGCAGGGGGTGGAGGGCACTGGGGGAGTGCCCTGTGTACCTGCAGGGCCTGACACTCAGTGTGACAGCTCACAGCTGGAAAGCACCTGACTCCAGATCCTCTCTCCTCCCCTCTGCACACACCTCACGCTTCCCCCACCTGGAAGCCATTTTTAACAACAAAATCACCAATGCAAAGTATAAGAGTGCAAAAAAAAAAAAAAAAAAAAGGCACTAAATAGACTGTCAGAAGGACACTATCAGTGTGAGAGCTGAAACAAGAAGACTTTAGCTGGGAACTTAGCATTATTTGCAAAATTTTTTACTTCTCTGTGCATATTTTAGCGTGACCATAAAAGTGCTGCTGTGAGTATTGATTTGGGGGTTACAAACAAATTTTAGCAAGTAGGAAAATTTGCTGATATGAAACCCATTAAAATAATTGTGGAGGCTAATGTCATTGATTTTAGAGTCAAACAAATATTTTGAGTTCTGGCCTCACCATTTATCAGTTACAAAAATTTGTCAAAAGAAAAAAAAAAAGAATTTATCAAATTATTTGAGCTTTAGTGTTTCTATAATTTCAAATTAGAGTAATTGCATCTACCTCCTTGACTCATGGTGATAATGAGTGAGAGCACACTCTGTCGCCCTATCATGAGGGTAGTGGTAAATCTCAAGACCACAGCATAAAATGGGGATCAGATCCACAGAGCTTAAATACAACAAGCCAGTGGCTCTCATATTCCCCAGTACAGAAGATTAATCCAAGATTTAAATGCAGATTTCTGAGCCTCCTACTTGTACATCTGTTTCAGTCAATGTGGGGTGAGGCCCAGGAATCTGCAGTTCTGACCAGCTCCTTCTAAGGTGATTCTGGCTACTGGTGCTCAGGACAGCTTTGAGTTACCTGGAATGTGCAATTTGCCTAGATGAGGGTTACACCATGGTTAAGAACTGAGGGGCCAAGACTGGGAGGTCTCAAAGATTCTCCTTCTGTTTCTGATGGGCAGAGAGCTCTCTCACCCTCTCTGACATCCAGATTTTTCACTAGTGAAAAAGAAGCAATCAGACTCCATGGTCTTAAAGGCACCTTCCAACATGAAAAGTCAGTGAAATGTACCTGTAAAATGGAAACAATAATATACTCCCTGCTTAATTAACAACATTGTTGCAAGGATTGAATGGGATAACAAATGCAAAAATGTTTTTAAATCCGCCAAGTGACAGAGAATTGTAAGGTACTGTTATTAAGTAGATTTCACTCATGCAAGAATTCTGGGATATATTCAAAAAGAAGTGAACAGGTGGAATGCACACTGAAAAAGAGGCAACACAACTGCAGCAGTATATTTAAATAAAAATAAAATCAGGATAGCTACTTCCAAATACATCAAAAACATTTCATTCAAGTACATCAATGTTCTTCAGATATTAATGCCTTATTTCTTAGATTATTTTCACAATTGTACAGATAAAGATTATGGAAAACAAGTCAGGTTATCTGTATTATGTATGTGTGGAGAGAGAGATATAATTTGCATGGTGTATGAAGTTCGTTAGAATTCTTTAAAATTCAAAGAGCTAGACAAATAGAAGAAGCAGTTCTGTGCCGTTGACTTTGCAATAAGCACATGTCATTAACTTTGTAAGGATATGCTCAATCTTCCAGATAGCAAGCGTGTGAGGGCATTTTGCAATCAGAACCTTATTTACTTTAAATAAATTCAGCCTCCATGGTATTCACATTTCTCTGTTGGGAAAGAACCTTTGAGCCTGTGGCTGAGTCGGGTATCAGAATGAATCTCAATGTGGATAACACCTGAGATCTGCAGTTCTGGGAAGATGAAGCCAAGGCCAAGAAGGACTGAACCTTAGGAGGTCCCTTCATCCTTACACTAGAACCAGTCCAGAGTGCCATCTCAACAGATCTGGATCCAGAAGGTATTACTATGGAAAACATGTGTTTTTAGTAAAACCACACGTGTGTATCTGAATCCTGAGAAGGAAAGGGAATAAGAAAACAAATATTGAGCCCCAATTTCATACTAGGCCCTGAACTGAACATTCTGCCTGTTGAACTCATTTAATCTTCACAACACTTACATATAAGATGTTATTATTACCCCCATTTTACAGATGGAGAAGCAAACTCAGAGAGGCTAAATAACCAGCACTAGCTCACTCACTAAGATACAAAATCACATCCTGCTCTCTGAACTGACATACGAAGTATACATATGGGAAATCTCTGTGGATTTATTAAAAGACTTGTCAAGATGGTTTTTCCTTAAATTTTTATAATGGAAATTTTCAAATATATACAAAAAGAGAGAGAATAGTTTAATGAACCATGGACCATCACCTAGTTCCACCAAGTTTCTAATCAAGGCCACACCAATGTGTCTACATGTCCATGATGGCCTTTAACTCATGCCAGTCACCTGCCTTTGTTCTATGTGCACATTTCAGACTGAGTGCCCAGGGAATGCTCAACTGACCCCTTAAAAGAAATGCACTGGATAAAACCTTGCAACATGGCAGATCCCTAGCTAGGCACAATCTGAGTATTTGAGCCCCGGTCCTTTCACACACCATCAGGTGACCTTGGCCACATCCTGTCACTTTCTGGCCTTAGTTTCCAATTCTGTATAATGAAGTGTTGGAGGCATTATCTCCACAAGCCCCATTAGCCTAACTTTCTCTGATCCAAGGGATTTGTATTTGTAAAATGGAACCACAATGGCCGTAGTAGCCCTCTTTTCCCAACCTAGATGGCATCTTGTCCTCTCCCTTAAGTGGCAGACCCTTCCCAAGCACACCTTATGCCTTCATACCTGCTCCATACCCACAGTAATCCAGGAAATGTTGATGGACTAAGAGATCTTCTTGACCTCCTTAATAGGAAACTAAATGGTCCTCTTATGACTCAGTCCTGGTACATTCCTCAGACAGGACAAGTAAGTGGTCAAGTCCAGCATTGTCTCATGGCTTCATTTCTCAAAATACATAAATATATATTTTTAAATTTAATAGTCATGTATTTGTTTGAATGGATAATAGAAAAATCCCTATTACCAAGCCCATAATCCTGTGGATATTATTAAGGTGGGCCAAAGGAAGCAGCACAATTCCTATTTCTGAAAGTGAGACGATATATGGAAAAATATCAAGCATACAGGCATTTTCAGCTATGACAAGACCCATGATTGGACTTTGGGGAAACATTGATCCAAATAAATTCCTACATTCTTTTTTTTTTTTCCTGTGATATTTCTCTGATTGCAGTCAGAGCTAGCTGGATATAATCCTCAAAGGAAAACTCTTGACCTTGTAGAATAGAAAGTCTTCCCCCTAACTTTTCTCCAACTTGGAATGTTCTTGCACCAATTTTTCCTCTACATTTGCACCAATCAGCTGACATTAACTTGGCATCTACTGTGTTCCAAGCTCACAGACCCTGCTGTCTGGGAACTTCCAGTCAATTTGAAGGATTAGTAAATAGCACCAATTATTTCTTGGTGCAAATGAGAGAAATCAAAGTGCAAGAAACATGAACACAGGCAGTGAGGTGTGGGAATAGACTGGACATTACAACACCAGAAGAAAGTCCTGGCTCAGTACTGTATAAATGGATGATCTTTACAAAGTCACTTAATTTCTGTGTCTCGGTTTCCGCATCTAGAAAATGCAGACACTAACAGAATTCAGGGCCACCCCATCCATTTTTGCTGGCAGTAAAACACCCAAGCCTGGAGAGTGCTATTCACAACTATTGTTGCAGGGCAGGATCTGTACAACCATCCACAGCAGTATTACTAACATTTGCCCTATTCATTTCAGAGAGTTTGTTATGGAATTCAAAAGTAGAAGGGGAATATGTAACATTATCTTTGTTTATAAAGAACTATAGATATGCAGGAGGTGTTATGTCATTTATAAGAGAAATAGCATCACATTTCTTTAAAGGAAGAGTGTATAGAACAAGAAAAAGGAAATAACACTTACGGTGTGTCTATTATGTATCAGCCAATATGCTAAATGCTTTCTGTATTCAAATGTAATATCATACCCTTAAGAATTGGCATGTTTCTACTTAAGTACAGCCAGAGTTTAAAACTAGGATATTTTAACTCCATGCTCATTCTAGCACTCCACAATGCCCAGGTATTTTATTTGGGTATGTTAATATTATTACTTGCAAGGGTTCTCTTATATCCAGTCCCCCTCCCCAAGGACATTTACCTATCCTTTATAATAGTATAATATTATAAATATTATAATTTTATGATATTATAATAATATTATTCAAATATTATTATCTATATGAATAAATTTCAGCTCCCCAAGGACAGTTGCCTATCCCTTTTTTTTTTTTTTTTTTTTTGTCATCCCTAGTACTAGGAATCAGAACAGCAAAGTTCACATACAATGGAGGTTTAACAAGTCCTTGCCAATCAACCAAAATGCACTGAAAGGTTGGGAGGAAATATTGAGTTGAGTTAAACAATTAATATTTCACTATTTGAGCTTTAAAAAGTAGCAATTTCTTTTGTGTTAATACAGACTATTTAGCATGTTTTGGTAAAGCTATAGCCTCATTTCAATTCATATTTTAAAACTTTAAAATCATACTGGGGCAAAGCTGTTACTGTATGATGTAAAATCTGTAACACTGGATGGGTTTCTCCCCATGTGAGTTCCACAAAGCCCTGGGTCCATCTATGTACTCCCCTTAGAGTAGCAGTTCTCAACCTGTGGGTCACAACCCACAGGAATTGTATTAAAGGGTTGCAGCATTAGGAAGATTGAGAACCACTATCTTAGAGGAAGCTGCTCCCTCACTCAAGCAAGCTAGTTGTCTTTTCTGTGATCTTGCCTCTATAATCCAGCGAAAATAGAGGCCCTAAATTCCCAGCAGCTTTGGGCTCAAACGTCTCACCTTTGACTGCTTCATTTCTTTGGATGTCACCTCTAAAACACAGTTGCTCTGTCTACTTCCTAAGAGGCTAAGAAAGTGGTAGGCAAGTTGTCATAAAGACAGACAGATGTCAGTTATACTGGTAAGGTGTAAAACATTCCTGGCCTCAACCACTTTAGCAAATGCCAAATATATTTCCTTACAAAAGGACTTTCCAAAAAGTAGGCATCAGAGCTAAGCAAACACGTGTGGGTATAGGATCTCAGACCTCCTCAGCCAGTGTTTGAATCTAGTTGGTTTCATGGGCTGAGTTAATCTGCCCTGACATCCTTCAGCCCTGAGAAGATGTTTGTGGAACTAAAAAGCCTCCCGGAACACCTAAGAAAGATTCTCCTAAGCCTGGGAGGTAGAGCCCACGTTAGTAACATAGGGAGAATGCAGGAAAGGAAGGTTGAGAAAGCCTGAGTGCAGCCGTTTCGACCGACACCAGACACAACCACCCTGAACAAGGAAGGGTCAGTGGCCAGTCAACAGCCCAGGACCACCTGAGGATGGGTGAATTACTAAGCCGAATGCCTTACAAACTGTGCTGACCTGTCTGTGATGGCACTTTATGATTAACCTTTATGGCCTGACCACAAGACAATGTTTGCTTATGACTGTATCCTAACAGGGTTTTGAATACATAAAAATATTACCCTTGCCCTATGAGGCAATTCCTGCTCAAGCAAAGGTCCCTTACTCTGTCTATAGACTAGACCCTATTCTCTCTCTCTCTCTCATTGCTAGCTAGCTTGCTCTCAAATTCTTTCCTGAATTCTTTCCCACATGAAGCCAAGAACCCACTTGGTGAGTTCAGAGGGCTTTCCTCTTTTGGGGGGGCTCCCCCGCATCAGTAGCATGGCCCAACTTTCCCATAAGGGAAAGGATTGTCCATTCCTGGTCTCTGAGAAGTATCCTTACATAGGGATTTTTCAGCAGGTAGGAAAAAAAAAAGATTGTCTTCTTCACAGAAGAATGGGATACGAGATTGAAGCAAAAGGGAAAAAGTCAGCTGTGGGGCTCATCCTGTGCAAGTTGATCATTCAGATTGAGTCGTTCTTGTCATACCCAACTAAATCACAGTCAAGGGGATGCTGCAGGGGGAGCACTCACTGTTGTAGAGATGGAATTCTCTGCAAGTTCGGCATCTGAAACTGCCCATGGTATCCTGAAGCCAGTGTTATCTGTAACTGCTGAGATAACTTGTAACTCTGAACTACTTTTGCCTACCACCATCATCTACCAATTAGGGCTTGTCAGCTCCCCAAACCTTTACTGATTGATACCAGTGAACTTTGTCTCAAAACCATGCCTAACATTCCTTCTCTTTTTTATAAAATCTCCAACCTTCTCTTCATTTTTCACTGGGTCTGTGCATATGCCCCAAATCACAACTCTTTCTTCCCAAATAAAATGTTAAATTTAGAGATTTGTCTCTGCAGTTTTATTTTGACTTCCACGGTATCTTCCTATCAGATGTTAGAAAGGTGACAATGAGGGTATGTCCTCAGGAGCACTGTACTCCTAGCTGGGACTCCAGGAAGGGCTGTGGACACAAACACCACCCTCACAGGGACGCCTGAAGTCCCACCTCCTGGCTATGTTTTTTTTATTTTATTTAATTAATTTATTTATTTACTTAAAGTAAATAAAGTAACTAATTTATTTACTTATTTATTTAGACATAGTCCCACTATGTCACCCTCAGTAGAGTGCCATGGCACCACACAGCTAACAGCAACCTTCAACTCTAGGGCTTAGACAATTCTCTTGCCTCAGCCTCCCAAGTAGCTGGGACTACAGGCGCCCGCCACAATGCCTGGCTATTTTTTGTTGCAGTTGTCATTGTTGTTTTAGCTGGACCGGGCCAGGTTTGAACCCAACAGCCTTGGTGTACGTGTCTGACACTGTAACCACTGTGCTACGGGTGCCAAGCCCCACCTCCCACCTATGAACGGGAATTCTTCGTAAGTATTAGGCCTGCCTCCCCCACACCTCCCAGCATCTCCTTTGGAAATGTGAGCAGCCCAGGAGGAAAATGCTTGAAATCACCAACTGTGTATGTCTGTCAGATTTCTTTACAGCCTGGTGGCAAGTGAAGAACGTGGGAAAGAGTGACCAATTGAAAGACAGGTCAGGGATGGGGGGGGGGGGGAAGAAAGAAAGAAGAGAGGTAAAAGCTGAAGGCCAAAGGGGAGGTAATAGGACCAAAGTCCTTTATAGTGTTACAAGACATCTAAGGAATAGGGTTCACTAGGCAGGACCTTCTGGGGTGGAGTTCTGGGATTGGTGGCCTACCTACCATCTAAAAAACCTGGGGACAGGACTAAGAAGCAACTAGCCAGGCTTAGCTGCCATGTACTAGCGTCCTCTCCTCTACTGGGAAAAAGTGGCTACCACAACCCAGAAGAGATGCCCAAAGATGCCTGGTAGGGTTCCTGTCAGAGAACATTCTGCCATCTGAGGTTCTTTTAAGGCATGTGACATGGAGTGATTCCAGGATTCTGGAAGGAAAAGTCAAACATGCTACTGACTTTCAGATGAGATGACTGAGTCTCATTATCATTATTTTAAATTAGCTCCCCAGTACCTTGACAAAGTCAATGTTTGTTTTAATAAATACCAACAGCCAAAAGGATAATTCACAAGGTAAATGTGATTGATTTTGATAGAATTACAACATTAACAGCAAAGAGGATATGTGGTGGTTTTAGCTAATTGTTTAAGAGAGAACCTCCTGAAATCATCCTCTGAACAGTTATTCAAACTGGCAGAAATACAGGTGCTGTCGGCAGGATTCCACGGTTCAGAGGAACAAGCCCAACAAAGGAGAAAAGGCCACGGGGAGGGAGGGAGGAGGAGCCCTTGCAGGGTGCGGTGGGAGCTTGGTCTGCTCTGGCGCTGCTCCTTCATGAATGATCTGGGAGTAAACAATGCCTTAATGAAATTCACAGCCAATGCCCGTGAGAACTGAATCATTACGGACAAAAGGAACTAGGAGATCAGCTAGCTCGGGCAGGAAATAACATTGATGGCTTCCAAGTGAATGTACTGAAGGGAATAGATCAGAAAACACAAATATTTAATGTGAGGAAGAAAAATGGGAAATCAATAAGACCTGAAAAGACCTAAGGGTGATAACAAGTAGTGAGCCACAGGCATTTGCAATGTCACTGAGAAGCCCCGTGCGCAGAGCAGTGGGACTGTGAGCCGGATGCCAGAGGCATTTCTTATAGACACAGGGCTGCCACCACCCACCAAGTCCCTCCACCCCAGAAAAAAGCAGTATATGGCAGATGTAACCAGGGAGCTCCCCATGAGCAGTTAAGACCTAGGGAGAAGAGGTGACATCTCCTAAAAACAAGAGAAGAACCACAGAACTAAAACACAAACTGTCCCAGCCGGGTGGTATGTGCCTAGCCTGCAGCAGAGCGGAAAGCGTGGGACTGACCTGGGTTCACACCCCTACCTCCAGCCCTTCTATTACCAATGGGGCTCCTGGAGTTCCTGGTTCCCATACCTATGAATTCTCTAGCTCCCACTTGCATGGCCTTGTGCCCAACACATGATCTGATCAGCACTGTCAGCATTTCTTCCTCCCCTTGTTTTCTGGATCAATCCTTTCCTCTGAACCATGTACCATCTCATTTGGAGACATGGAGAGAGCACATCAGTCCCTCCCACAGCCCAGATGGTGGTTAGGTTCCGATTATCTAGTTATAGACCCCAACCTCTCCCCCAGAGTACCAGGCTAGAGCATCTCGGCAGGCATCCAAAACTCCATGCACAAAGTGTGTGCCCCCTTGGCAGGTGCACCTACCAGATCACCTCTGGCCATGTGGGGCATGTGTGCTGAGATGGCAGATATCCTCTCATTCCATGCCCATCCTTCCCTCCAAAACCCCAGCAACAGCTCCAGGTGCTCCATCACAGGAAGTGGGCAGCCCCAGAACAAGGTCAAACCCTCTAAAACTTTGACCCCCACCTCCAGGCCTCAGGTCTTAGGAACCAGGCTGCACACAGGCTAGCAAGGAAAGCTCCATCTGTGTTTACAGCCCCTCCCCATCCCTCATGTCACTGCCTGTGTTCTTGCTGCTGTCCCATCTGTGGGGTCATTAGATCCTCATAGAAGTGCAAACCCTACTGTCAACTCTACAAGGGAGGGATCTAGGTTGCACTCCTTAAAAGAATCTAATGGGCCTGTAATCCTAGCTCTCTGGGAGGCTGAGGGAGAGAGAGGATTGCTTGAGCTCAGGAGTTTGAAACCAGCTTGGATAAAGAGGGATGAAAAACTAGCCAGGTATTGTGCCCAGGCATCTATAGTCCCAGCTACTCAGGAGGCTGAAGCAAGAGGATCACTTGAGCCCCAGAGTTTGAGGTTGCTGTGAGCTATGATGCCACAGCACTCTACCCAGGACGACAGAGTAAGAAAAAAGAAAAAGATTCTAATGCCTGATGATGTGAGGTGGAGCTGAGGCAGTGACGATTGTGCTGGAGAGTGGCTGCAAATACATATTTTATCATTAGCAGAAAGTTTTAAGTACATGGACACCATAATAAATCATTTGCTTGCAGACTCGTCTCAAAACCCTATCAGTGAATGGCAAGTGACAATTAAGCTGCATTTGCTGTATGGTGAGTTATATAATTATTTCATTATATATTCAATGTAATAATAATATAAATAAAGTACATGATAAATTTAATTGTGCTTGAATCATCCCCCAAGCCATCACCCCACCCCACCCCTGGTCCATGGAAAAATTGTCTTTCCATGAAACTGGTCCCTGGTGCTAAAAAGGCTGAGGACCACTGTTCTAAAAAACCATCCCTCCTCCTCAACCTGCTGGGCTGTTTCCAAGAGCTGGGGAGGGAAAGTTGTGCTGGGTGTGGATGGAAACATCTTTCCATTCTCTCTATCACATGGCTACTACCTTTTCAAATCCTACTGCCATCCCCTTCCCACCTTCAGCTCTGCCTGTCCCTTGGAGATGGAAGCATTGGTGTGGATGAGCTGTCAAGGAACTAAGAGCAACACCCAGCCTCTGTGGGGAGAAGTGCTATGCGAGTCCATGGGTATTGCAAGTGGAAAGAATCAGACCTAAAAAGATCCCTACAGCTTGTTGTCATCCTGTCGAATGAGCAGGAGAAACAGATTCTGGCTAAAATTCAAGAGCTGAAACAGGTAGAAAAGTGGCTGCTCATTACAAAGGTATAAGGTAAACACCCAGAATGTTTCTTGTTCTATGTTTGGCCTTCTTCTGGATGTCCTTGCCTAGATTATTACAGCTGTGTGGAGAGAATGACCATAGGTGATGGGTCCTCCTCCTATACACCCCTGGACAGAGCTTTCAGAGATTTACCTCTGCATTGGATTCCTCCATCCTACATTTCAACCCCTCTGGTTGCATGGCCATGGTCTTCCAATGGGGGCTTAGGTGACTCTGAAGCAAGCAAGGCCACCCCTTTGTGACATAGCAGCAGTAGAAACAATTAGTCAAGAGATTCCACCACGGAAACGGCTGATTACAAGAGGAGACCTGAGAACCTCAAGCCTGTCAGAATTTCACCAATTCATTGGCCTCGAAAAAACATATGCTCATCTCCCTACACCTTATCTTTGGTACATAGCAGAGCTTACATCTCTCGACAACTCCAAATCTGTACCCCGTGGTCCACTTAGGAGGTCTTCTCAACATTCCTTCTTATACATTTGATTCCAACTCCCATTTCTGATTTTCCCCCAGAAATCCAGAGTTGGTACTGAAGGAACTCAGGAAATTTCACCCCAAAATATGACTCAAGAGTATTTTGAATTAAAGGCCCTTGGAGATCAACAGGCCCTTGGGGGTGGCTATTTGCATAATCAGATGGACCCATCAAAGAAAGAACTGGCTTCCTTTCCCTTCCCTGTTATCTCCCTATATTACAGGAAAGAAAAAAGAAAATGAAGAATGCAATCAGACCAGACATGGCACAAATCATTTTAAATACTATACCTGTTTCTCAAGGCTAATTTAATTCCTAAAGAATCACTAACAAGTCAATCTCTTTTCCCCATCCTTTTCTCTCCCTAGCACCATTTGTCACCTCTAAACAAAATTACCTATATATTTCTCATCTCCCTCTCCCCTCTAAAAGGAAGGTATAAAAGTTTTTGGACCCCAATGGGATATTGGATAATCATTCTGTGATTCTCTCCATGTACATGGTAAATACACCTTCTCTTACTAATCTGCCTTAATTATGAGTTGATGTTTCTGAGAACTTTCAGGAAAAAAGGGAAGTTTGCCCTCACCCCCACAGTGCACAGCAGCCAAAGATCTCATTTTGAGAAGGTTGGATTGCTTCAGAGCGTCATAGAAACTTGGAATGTTAGGACTAGAAGATCCTACCAAGTCAACAAATCCAGCCCCTTCATTTAAGGGCAGAGGAACCCAAGGCCCACAGAGCCACGTGGCCTTCCCTATCACACAGCTGCTTGGCAGCCAACATATACTGCAGATCTGAGCAGCTGACTCTTCTGCTTATTCTACAAAATCTTGTTCAAGATGTTTTTGTTGTTGTTGCTTTTGGTTTATTTGTTTTTTCCTTTTTCTCCTCACTCTTGCTCAAGTTTTTTTGTTTGTTTTTTGAGACAGTCTCAAAGCTGTTGCCCTGGCTAGAGTGCTGTGGCATCACAGCTCACAGCAACCTCAAACTCTTGGGCTTAAGTGATTCTCTTGCCTCAGCCTCCCAAGTAGCTGGGACTACAGGTGGCTGCCACAATGCTCGGCTATTTTTTGGCTGTAGTTGTCATTGTTGTTCAGCAGGCCCAGGCTGGATTTGAACCGGGCCAGCACCAGCGTATGTGGCTGGTGCCCTAACCACTGAGCTACAGGTGCTGAGCCTGTCTCACTCAATTTTTGAAAGAAGACACTTATTCTGACTAGGACTAATAGTGACACCCTTCTGTGATTGTCCCTACCTGAGGCAGAACCACATTGATTGGAATTTCTACGTTTTCAGATCTGGTATCTCTTTTTCTTGTAAAATTTGGCCTCGAGTGCTGTGGAAAAGAGAAAATAAGAAGATTTCTGCTTCCCAGCCCACCATCTAGGCCTCAACTGCCTACTTGGAAAACAGGACTTTCTACTCATGTATTCACCTGTTGTCAATTACATACATTATGAAAATCTGAGTCTTGAAAGAATGTATAGATGATAGCTGATGATTTGATAATCTCTGAACAGAAATTAATACAGGTATTATAGATCACAGAAAAGCCCTTTGAAAGTTTTTGAAGCAGAAATAGCTGTCCCCACTTCCTTGTCTAAGATTCTTATTTCCATCTCAAGTAAAAAGCCATACCAATGTGAGGTGCCAGGTATAGGTCCTATGCAGAAGTTGGTCACCAAAACACTCAGAACATTCCAGAGGTGACATCACAAGATAATAAGGTGTTTTTCAGGGCTCATGGTTTCTCTCTGAGCATCACAGCTATGATTGAGGCATCTGACAGGCAGGAAGAGTTTACGCTGGATATGACCACAGGGCTGGTTGCAGTCAGTATGACACACAATAGCCCAAACAGTAGACCCCTGTGTGGTCATCTTGGTTGTCACTCACAGCCTCACTGCCAGGCTGGGTTGACAGCCGTAGCCTCTTTCTAGAGGTGCCATCCTCTACTTGGACTGGGATCACTCAAGAAGGAAGAAACATAAACTAAACTCTTCCCAGACCAAGGGAGAAATGTAGTTTGAAGTGTTTTCTGGCACCACCCAATTCTTTGGCATCAACTGGGTATCCTACAATTCAATTTCATTCTCACACTGTGTACCTGAGTTAACATCAAATCCCAAGGGCTTACCCCCACAAGACTACCTCACTTCAGGTGCCAGTCACATAGGGCCGCCATCAGAAAACTGACCAGCTATTAATCAGAGGCTCCCACAACTCCCTTTTGGATTCAATAATTTGCTAGAACAGCTCACATAACTCAGGAAAATATGGTTACAATTTTATTGTAAGTAACACAACACAGAAACAGCCTCACGGAAGAGATGCCTAGAGTGAGACATTGAGGTGGGAGGGGTGTAGAGCTTCCAAACCTCCCCTGGGCATGTCACCCCACCACTGCCATCTCACTGTGTTTACCATTCCAGAAGCTCTCTGAACCCTGTTGTTGGAGAAGGTTTGAGGGGCACGGTTAAAATTAAATCACTGACGTTTGGTAATTGGCCTCAATCTCCAGCCCCTCTACCCTTCCCAGAGGCTGGGGTTGGGCGTCTGAAAGTCCCGGCTTTCTAATCTCAGGGTAGGTTCCTCTGGCTACCAGACCTCATCCTCCAAAAGTCGCCTTATTAGCTTAAACCCATGTGTGTTCCAAAGGGGGTTGTTCTGAATAACAGAAGATATTCTATCATTCAGGCAATTCCAAGGATTTTAGTTCCTGTCCCTGCCAGGAACCAGAGACAAAGGCCAAAGACACGTTTTATTATATGTAGAAACTGCATCAAGACCATAGAGCCCATCCCCTCTGACCTGAATTCTGTCAAATCATTCACCTCCAGAGGCTATTAGTGGGAGCCCTTTTGTGTATCTCAAGCTTCTTATTAGCCACAGAGCCCTAATTCTACATTAATATGCCACATATTAATTCCCACGTAATGGGAAGGAGACTGGGGTTAGAAGATCCAGTCACGCTGACCTGCACACTCGCATCTCCACCCCCACGTTACAAGCAAGCTTTGTGTTAAGAAAATCCAGCATATAAATTTCAAAGATATACTTATGGGAAAACCAAGAAGGTGATCAATTACATTATCAAAGATTTCTTCATTTAACAAAATGATTTCCCCAAGGATATAATTTTTTAATTTTTTAAATTGTGGTTACAAACACATAAAGTTAAATTTACAGCCTCAAGCATTTTTAAGCGTACAGTTCAGTAGTATTGAATATATTCACATTGTTGTGAAATAGATCTGTAGAACTTTTTCATTTTGCAAAACTGAAACTCTACGCCCTGACCCCCAACCCCCCACCTTCCCAACCCCCACTCCTCCACCCCCCCACCCCTGCCTCAGCCCTTAGCAACAAACTGTCTACTTTCTCTTTCTGTGATTTTGACTGCTTTAGATATCTCATGTAAGTGGAATCAGAGTATTTGTCTTTTTGTGACTGGCTTATTACATCTAGCATAATGGCCTCAAGGTTCCTCTGTGTTGTCACATGTGACAGACAGCACTTCCCTCCTCATCAAGGATGAATAATATTTGAGGATACGTATGCACCACATGTTGTTTATTCAGTCACCCATAGGCAATTGCTGGGTTGTTTTCACCTCTTGACTATTACAAATTAATGTCACAACCAACGTGGGTATCTTATAGATCTTGCTCTGAATTCTTTTGGATGTGTACCAAAAGTTGCATTGCTGGATTGTATAGAAGTTCTCTTTTTGTTACTGAACCAAACTGGGGTTGCTCACACAACACAATAAAGCCAGATGCTGACGCTGAGATTTGTGGTGAGAGAAAAGAACATGGTGCCAAGCCAGGAGAACGGGCAGCGAAGGCTTAACATCTGAACTCCCCTATGGCTTACAAGGAAGGGTTTTTAAAAGCTGAGGTATGTTTCGGATGAACAGAAGTAGCAGGCAAATCAATACGTGGAGGTTATGCATTGGTTTGGTCAAAATAGCAGTACATCTTGAAGTGAGGGTTTCCAAGTCATAGACAGATTCAGAGATTCTTTGATTCCTATGGGTGTGACTTTCCAGGACCATCAAGAAGAAATTTCTATAAAGAAGGGCAGTCAGAGTTCATTTCTTAGTACCCCCTTATCTGAGGTGATGGTGGTCTTTCCATTTGGTGGGGGTTTCTGAATAAAATGATTCAAGAACAAATGTTAAGATGTTATCTTTGGTGGTGGGAGGCTTGCGATGGCTCACACCTGTAATCTTAGCACTCTGGGAGGCCAAGGCCTGTGGATTCCTTGAGCTCAAGAGTTTGAGACCAGCCTCAGCAAGAATGAAACCCTATCTCTGCTAAAAACAGACAAACTAGCCAGGCTTTGGTCATGTAGCATCTGTAGTCCCAGCTACTTGGGAGAATAAGGTAAGAGGATCACTTGAGCCCAAGAGTTTGAGGTTGCTGTGATCTATGATGCTACGGTACTCTACCCTACCTAAAGCAAAACATAAAAAAGACGTTATCTTTTAGTTTCTATAAGGAACCGAAATACCTTTTGACTCTGGCCCCTTGGGAGATACTATTGTGATTATCTTAAAAAGTATGTTGGTCACTTAACTTACCAAGGCTAGCTAGATACCTGAGATTTCCCTTGAAGGGACTTAATATTTTTCCTTTATTTTCATGCTTGGGGGACTCGACAGGCCGCCAACAGGGCTCACTGCTCGGTCTCATTTTTAACATTTTTGAGTAACCTCCATGCTGTTTTCCAAAGTGGGGGCACTATTTACATTACCTTCAACAGAAGGGTTCCAACTTCTCCACATCAGCACCCATACTTGTTTTCTGTTTCTCCAAGGGCTTTTTTATGTGGCTAATTTCTATGCTGTCTGAAAACAGAATTCTGTTTCTCCCTTATACACCCATACCTCACACAAGCACCTGCACATGCACCAGGTCACAGTAAAAAGAGCTGCATCTGGGGCATCAGGGAAATATGGGTATCACCTTGGAAGGAGGTCTAGAAGGAGCCCCTCAAGGCTGACCTAGGAACTAAGCGGAGGACAGCAGCTGCATTCATTTTCTAGGAATTCCCCAACCAAGGTCCATGAACTTGATGGCTTAAAACAACATAAATGTGTTGTCTCACAGTTCTGAAGTCCAGAAATCTAAAATCAAGGCATTGACAGAGCCCCGCTCGCTCTGGCACCTGTGGGGAGAATCCTTCCCGGCCTCCCTCCAGCTTGTGGGGGTTGTCGGCATTCCCTGGCATTCTTTGACTTGTACTGCAACAACACTTCAGTCCCTGCCTCTGGCATTGAATAGCACCACCACCCTCTCCCCCCCAACACCCCCCACCCCGCCACCATGCGTACATCTGTTCTCCTCTTCCTATAAGCACCCTGGTCATATTAAATCAAAAGCCCCAGTATGCCCCATTTAGACCTCGTCTTAGCTCATTACATCTGAAATTACCCTATTTCCAAATTAGGTCCCATGGTGAGGCATTGAGGGTTAGGACATCTTTTTGGAGGACACAATTCAACCCATAACAGAAGCTGACATTAAATATCTAGCAAGGACTGGTACTATGCTACTTTGTGTGTGCTATTTAACTTAAATCAAAGTCATGGGCATGGATGCATTTCCTTCAGTCTTCGGGCATCGCCCTACCCTTAGGGTCTCTATACCCATCACCCTGGTCCATCTCCACTGCATTCAATGGAGCCTCTTCTTCCCACAGGAAAGTCCTCTAGTACCAAGGAGGACAAGCTCCGCCCTGAAAGGTTCCTCATGTACAAAGAAATCTGCTAGGATGCCTGGTATGCTTTTGTTACTATTATACATTTTATATTGTTCATGTTTGTTATTATTTCTGGTGTGTTATTTTACCTGCTCTTAGTTCTGCCTTCTCTACACTTCTGGCTGTCTGGTGACTGGTTCCCCCTAGTGCAGTAAAAAACTTGACATATCTGAAAAATTGCCTCCAAATTTTATAATCACCTCCAAAATTTATAACGCTGGAGTTAGGGCTTCAATATATAAACTTTAGAGAGGCACAAACAGTCCGTAGCACTATTTGACTTGAGCAAGTAACTCCACTTCTCAGAAGCTCAGTCTCCTTCTCTCCAAATTGGGGAAGTTATATCAACACACATAAAAAAGCTGACATTCCATAAGCTCTCAATAAATAATTATTGTTTTGGCTCCACAACACAAAATTATCCTTTGGCTCAAAAGCTCCTGCAGTTGACACAGCTGGTGCCTCTTTCAAAACGGCCTGATACTGCAACTTGTGTGAAGACTTGTTTGCTTCTTGTTGGATTTACTTTTTGTTTCTAAAGGCAGGAACATTTTAAACTGGGCCATCCTGGTCCCAATATCTGCAGTTACCCATTAGCTGGTTTCTCCCTGCTCTGTGGGACACAGGCATCCATAAGCCAGTACTGAAATGCTTCTTTGAGACCAGGCTCAAAATGCCTGTTGTTACTCAGATTAACACCATCATCAATCATCCACGTTCTGTGAGCAGCTGCAGTTGGTGAGTGCTACACAGGGTACAGAGGGAGACATGCCTCACAGATTTCTCATCTGAACAGACAGGTAGAGCAGAGACCAGGGAAGGGGCAAGCCTCCACCGAGCCTCTCCAGGCTTTCCCGGCTTGCAAGTGTCCGATGATGAATCACATGGGGAAACTCAACAAGCAAGGGCCCATCAGAGAGCACAGGGCTCCCTGGCCTTTCCCAGAGAGTCACAGAAACCGCAGCTCTTGGCCCAGGAGTCAGAGGTAGACCGGGGGGGGGTTATGCTTTTTACTTCCTCTGGCTTTCATCTGTAGAGAAAGGGGGCAGGAAGGTGGATGGATGTGGTAAATTGTCATGATGCTTGTCATCTGCAAGTTGAATGATGTGATTAGAAATATTGATTATCTTTGCTACTTAAAGCAGAGGGTAACTCAACTCTAGAACCAGAGGAGCAGCCCAAGTACAGTAAGGCCTTAGGCAAGCTGCCCTTGGAACAGGTTGATAGCTCCTGCCTCCTAAGGAAGTAAAAATCTCAAGAGAGGATGCTAATGAGTCTACCAGGCAACAAATAAAGATCAATAGTAGGAAGAATCAAGGAGTGGAAAGAAGTAGTCAAAGGGCAGGAGCAGCTGGTTGAGGGGAATGGTTTCTAACTTTTTTTTTTTTTTTTTTGCAGTTTTTGGCTGGAGCTGTGTTTGAACCCGCCACATCCAGCATATGGGGCCGACACCCTAGCCCTTTGAGCCACAGGCGCTGCCCCGGAATGGTTTTTATAAGACAGAAGAATCACATTTGCAGGAATATAGAAAGAAACAATGGAGATTGTAGGTACTAGAAAGTACCGTAGGTGGTGCTCCCAAGTTCCAGTGATGGTCAGGAGACTAAATCCCTTTTAGCGGAGTCAGAAAAGACCTTCTGTGTAGGACTGGTTCCCATAAGTAACATGCAAACTTGGAGGCTGCTAGAGCTGTGTAAGATCCCTACAAAACTCTCCTTCTGAATCAAGGAGCCACAAAATTTCCCCAAAGTTCTGACTTTTTCTTAATATTAATTTGTTTATTTGATTCAAAAATGAGGCTCTATCAAAAGACAGCCAACAGAAAAGACTTTTGTTCTCTAAGAAATGGTCTTTTATTGTGGAAAAAGGCAAAAGACATGACTAAGGAGGTCTGTGCCCCTCCCCACCCTCCACTCTGAAATGATCATTGGCCTGGTGTCTCCAGCAGGGCAGGCACTTCCAAATGAAGAGGCAGGTAGGTCTCCACTTCACCTTTGACCAACAGGGGGAAAACTGAAGGCTTTGTTTATCAGGACAACTCTACTCATGATTTATGCAACTCTGTATACTTCAACTTAACCAGAATTAAAAATCATCAGATTAGTTAAGTGTGCAATCCCTTAAATGAGTTGTCAATTAGCTGCTCCTTAATGATAATGGAATGCTTACCAAATAGCATATGATCTCTGAATAGTGCCAAATAAATTAATTAAAATATTTTGTCAAGAAATAACAAGTATGCCATTTGCTCAATGAGTTATAATGTGTTTAAGTCTTTGAAAAATAGATCTGAGATTGGACTCGAATTACCCCCAAGGAAAGACAAACTTTTAAGGTTACTATGTTGTTACCAAAGGTCCAGTACTTGTCTCCCAGGCCATGACAAGGAAGAAAGAGAACAAATAGTTTGAGAAAAAGGAAAGAGAAGTTTATTAAATTGCCAACAAGTGAGGAGGGCATCAGACTAGCATCTCAAAAGACTGCCTTCCTGCCTTTAAGCAGAAATATAGGGCTTTTTAAAAAGGGAGGTGGGTGGGTTCAGAAGCTGGGCTCAGGTCTTTGTGATCAGGTTTTGAACTATTGTAGTTTAATATAGTTTGTGGTTTGACCAACCTTATCTCCAGTGAAAATGATCTCATGACCTCCAGACAATTCTATTGAGCCCTCTCCCATGGTTCAAGATACTAGGAAACAAAGAACCTTTGATTACTGGCCTTCAGCAAGGCAGAAATACAAGTTTTAATTCCCAAAAGAGATGGGGAGTGTTAAAGAGACAAGTCATAAAACATTTTGCCCTTTTTCATACCTTTTCCTCTGTTACAATGTAAGCAGAAACATTCACTTCCACACCTGGACCCCATCACAGGGGTAGCTGAAAAGGCACAGACCCTAAGTCAGAATGCCTACGTTGCAACCCGATTTACACTCCCAGCTAGCTATGTGACCTCTGTCCCTTATTTTGGTAAGTCTCAGTTTCTTTGGTGAATAAAGGGATGTGATAGTTCTTCCAATTTAAAGTTGTAGTGAGGACTTAAGTAACACAGAAGATGAAGAACTTGAAAGCTGTGGCAGGTAGGCTTCCCCCATGGTGGTAGTCAATTAATATTTATTGGCTGAAAAGTTTAGGTGAACTGAAATGATAATTAATAGACACCTTGAGCATCATCTCTGAGCCAGGCACTATGCCTTAGAGATGGAGATAAGGAAGGGGAAAAAAGTAGCATAGAAGAAGAGAGGAATAGAAATCAGATATTGATTCTCAAAAGGATTGTAATCTAGTTAGAGAGCCAAATTTGGGGAAATGAGAGACGATGATAATAGTAGCCAATACATACTGAGTGCTTACAATGAGTCAGCCCTACCACAAACCCTTTGAACATCATTTAATCCTCTGAACAATTCTGTAAGGCAGAAATATTACCTGTAGACTTGTTTTACATATGAGGAAACAGAGGCACTGAGTTAAGTAACTTGCCGAAGGTCACTCAGTAAATGCCAGAGCTAGGATACCAGCCCTAATTCTGCACGCTTAATACCATCTGTTGCATAGAGGGGTAGGAGGAATCCAGGCTTTGAGTCAGAAGTTCTGGGTTTAAATCATCCACACTATTTGTGCAGCTTTGGGAAAATCACTTCACTCAGAGCCTCTTCATCTGTGAAGTGAGTTAATATTCCCCACTGCACGTTTTCTGTAATCGTGGAATAAACTGAGTGTACTTTACATGGTGACTGGCATGCAGTACGTGTGTAATAAGGGTTAGCTGCATCTGAATCTGTGTTGCCACTTATACCAGAATCTGTCTGCTAAAAACTCCCTGATCTCTATAGATAAAACCTAGACACTAAATACACTTAGACCCTCTCATAAAGTTGACCCAGACTATTTTAAATACTATGTCAGGGAATTATATGTGAACACAGGTAATCCCCCATCAGTGAGCTATAAAATCTTTTCAAAGTGAATCCCACCAAAAAATCATTTTGAGCACAAATTCCTATATTTCTCAATTTAAAATTTTGATACTTTTTCTAATATATTATTACAGTATATACATTACAAAGCATAGCCCAAAATAAAATTTTAATAGGACATACAAAGATGAAACAAATGTTTAGAATAATGTAATCTTATTTTTCATCTGAGAGACCAAAACAGATGCCCCTTTAAGACAGACCCTAAGGTTAAAGAAACAGAAGTTACCTACCACCGAGAGTTCAGGACTCCACTGGCATGGCAACTTCCTAAGTTTCTAAGACTACAAGAAAAACCACACTCTTATTATACTGCCTAATGATAGGAGCTATCAGGCAAATTGTCATACCCTACCTAACTCTGATTTACTACCCAGACTACTATACCTCTACAACTCTAATAGGACTGTGGACTGGCCTTATAGACATTCTTTCCTGCTAAGCAGCTGCAGGCCTCAAACCAGTTTCAGCAGCTTATAGAGGCTACACACAAACTGCCCTTATGTCCAACCATTCACCTTTTGTTGTAAAGAGGCGAATTCCACCTCATTTTAATGCTAAAATCCCACCCCAAAGAGAACAAGGGATATCTGTTAACACATGGAGGTCCAACAATTAAGTTTGAGAATAAGTGCTACATACCTCATTGCTGAATATCACTTTGGTCATCTTAGAAGTCCTCCCTTCAGGAAGCTATGCACTCTCCCCAGGACGTAGTCCACCCTTCAAAGCAGTTTTTCATATATGTTTACCCATTGTACATGTGCTTGACACCCCTCATACATATGTATAGCTTTCCCCCCAAATACGCTGAATATGTATGACTCTATTGTGTAATACAGACCCTGTGAGGTATAAAAAACACTCGTCTCTTTCCTTCTTCCAAGAGAGAGCATCTTCAGTTTATGCCAGAGATTATTTCTTCCCAATTTGCAAAGTGATATCACCAATAAAACTCCCCTTTCTATTATTTAGTCATCCTGTTCATCTTTGGGATAATAATGTCCATCAATAATACAAACAAAACTTTTGCTTTCACAAAAATCAATCGTCAACAGCAATATTTTTAGTGAGCACAGTATAATTAAATGTGGTTATCTTTCTTAAAATCTTAACTTAAAACTGTAAACTAAAAGATTCTAAGTTTACTTGGATTTTTTGGATCTAATGATTGTCATTGCTGAAAAGGAAACATTACAAAGATTTATAGATCCCAGTGGTAAAATATCATATCAATTGCATTTTCTAAATCACAGTACTCAATATTTAATTTTATTCTCAAATAACCCAAAGGCTCTTACTAAAATTTTCCCACTAAATTTCTATCTCTTCTATTGTTAATGAGTTACTCTTAAATACTCACTGGTTGAGATGATGAAAACATTCTGGAATTAGATAGTGGTGATGGGTGCACAACTTTACAACTAAATTTTTTTTTTTTTGAAACAGTCTCACTCTGTCACCCTAGGTAGAGTGCTGTGGTGTCATAGCTCACAGCAACCTCAAACTCTTGGGTTCAAGTGATCCTCTTGCCTTAGCCTCCCTAGTAGATGGGACCACAGGCACCCACCATGACATCAGCTAATTTTTTTAGAGATCTCCTAACTCCCTCACTCATTGTCAAAACATCACCTATCTCATGAAGAAAAAAATATAATTGCACTTTTTTTTTCTTTTCAAAATGGATTCTAGAGAGCAGACTGTTAACAGCCACTTGTCACTACAAGAAAAGGTCAGCAAATTTGAAACACTTGTCCTTTTGTAAGAATAGAAAACTGTAAAATTCTCGATGGCCCAGGATCTTCATGATGATTCTCTTTCTTGGTGTGAGGTGTTTCAAAGAGCCTCACATTTCATGCAGCTCTCTCACATTTAAAAATCAGATTAATTACATGTGTGATCTCCTCTGGCTCATTCAGATCTTCTGACTTGAGCTCTGCAGCAGTAGTTAGCCTATGAATTATTACGAGGCAAATAAATTTCCTGAGTGATGCTATCTCTCTACTCCATCCAGCATCCTCCTTGAATCCCAATAAAGCACCCACTCCATCACATGTTATCATAAACAATTGTTCCATGAGAACATTGTTTCTAGTAGAGAAGCTATTTACAATTGAGAACACATCTTTTTTGGCATGCTTTTCTATAATTGGTTCACCAAAGGGGAGCATTTTGTATGATTTATTACCAAAGCAGAAGCTCCATCCATATTTCACCTGCCTGTAAAGTAAGTACTACTTGATTGGTTTCCATACTTGTTTCTTTAATGTTTTCTTTGCATCTACCGGCAATAGTTGCTGGGTAAAAATGAATATTAATTGCACTCAATCATTCATAAAGGATTTCTTGGCATGAGCCAATCACTGTTCTAGGCACTGAGGAGGTAATTAACAAAACTAAGTTTTCATGGAGCTGTGTTCCCATAACCAGCCCGCCACTGAGCAAATTTTAGTGGCCTCTATATAATTCTGTCCCTTAACTACCTCTCCCTAACTACTTGACTTATTGTTTCACAGAAATGGTGAATTTCCTATGAGACAAAAGAGCTGAGATTCCGAAGGCTTCTGAGCCAACCTCCTGACCCCAAGATTCACCATATCCCACAACTTCCCCAGTGCACAACAGCCCCCGTGAGATACACCACCATGTGCCCCAAGGCTTGAAAGAGACAGATTTGAGGCAGCTTCTCTCATTCTCCTGACAAGATGTCTGTTGAATTCAAAATTGCTTTCTTCCTTGGCAATTTTCTCTGTCTCAATTAATAATTGGACCTTTGTGCCAGCACATGGATCTAGAATGAAACCCCCATGTGGTTTTGACAACATTCCTATAAGAGATGACAGTCAACAAGCAAATCCTAAAAAATCAAATGTATGTCAGTGGTGAGTTCTGTCAAAAAAAAAAAAAAAAAAAGTTCAACAGTCTCCTGGGACAGGAAGTAATAGATGAGCCTTTTCAGGTGACAAGAAAGAGCTCTCTGAGGAGGTGATGACAGAGCATAGCCCAGAGTGTTTTAAGGACGTGAGCCATGCATTATCTGTACTTTGGAGAAGAGCCAACCCCAGAGGGAGCAGCACGAAAAAGCCTGCTGGTTGTGGCTGAAGCACAGGAGGTCAGCGTGCCCATGCAGAGAAGGATAGTCAGTAGGACAAGGGGCAGAGGGCAGCCTAGGAAAGGTCACAGAGGGTTTTAGGGGTTAGAGTATTGTGGATTTTATTGCAAGCAAGGCAGGAAGCGACTGGAGTGACTTGACTTAGGTTTAAAGTGATTTCTCTGGATTTTTGGATTAAAGATGGCAGCTGAGTAACAGCTTCCCTGCAACTGGGTACAGCGAGTCTGGGGAGACAAGACTCGAGGCATCTCTGGCCAGTGGGATCTGCCTATGATCATCCCTTTGAGGATACAGGGAGCCAGCAAGGAACTTCTGGACCCCAGGAGGACAAAAACAGTGGAAAACTGGCAAGTGGCTGCGTGTGTTCGATCAACCTAATCACGCCGGCAACCGTGAGTACAAGCAGCAGTGAGACTGCAAACCGGAAAGGCCTTACCTGTGAACTGTTTTGGTGTTCTTGGACTTGGC
>CAUYPK010128205.1:0-35271 GCA_963574355.1 Loris lydekkerianus
CATGAAGGCTATAACCCAACTATACCACAAGACTATGAGGAAAGGACCAAGGAAGGGGAAGGGAGGGGGGAGGTTTGGGTGGATGGAGGGTGATGGGTTGGGCCACATCTATGGTGCATATTTTTATGTATAATAAAAAAATAAATAAATAAATAAATAAAAAATAAAAAATAAATAAAGTATTTCCTGGTTGTGGCAAAATAAATTACTTTTTTTTGCTGCATTAGTAAGTTCCCAGAAGGTCTTTGATAAGTAACATTTCCCACAAATTTGTCTTGAAAAACAAATAATAAGAAGTCACACATAGTTCTAATCATCAATATAGAGAAGATATATGGATGAAAGAACACGTCAGGCTCAGTGCCTATACGTCAGTGGCTACGGCACCAGCCACATACACCAGAGCTGGCGCGTTCAAATCCAGCCCGGGGTCAACTATAACCAAAAAATAGCCAGGCATTTTGGCAGGCACCTATAGTCCAGCCACTTGGGAGGCTGAAGCAAGAGAATAGCTTAAGCCCAAGAGTTGGAGGTTGCTGTGAGCTGTGATGCCATGGCAGTCTACCCAGGGTGACAAAGTGAAAGTTTGTCTCAAAAAAAAGAAAGAAAGAAAGAACATGTCAAATATGTGATATAATCAGCAAACTCCAATCATTCTCAATCTCTATAGGACAAACAACCGGTTTTGTTCACAAATAATTTGCAAGGAAACAAATAAATAAATGAAAGAGAAAAAAAAATAAAAGGAAAACAAGGGAGAGGGGAATCTATTGATTAAAAGACACATAAAAGGCAGATTGACTAAGGAAGATCAACCTTATTTATCCAAACAAGTTATTTTAAAAAGAGGAAGTCAAGAGAGAAATTTCATATATGGACTAGATAAATTATTACTTTAAAAATTATTATTACTAATGATAGTAGTATATTTTATATGAATGTCTATCTTTATGAATGAAATTTTACCTGGTATTTGTTTTTAAAATTATCCAGAATAGGCTAGACATGGTGGTTCATGACTATAATTTCAAGAAAAAAAAAAAAAAAAAAAGATTTATAATCCACAGAACATTTCAAAGCCCCAGTAAACTATTTGTTTATTATCAAGCTCACAAAGTTTATCTAATCCCTCTAGAGGGGATTAGCATGGCTTGGGTCACTACAGTTTACCATTAACTTGATGCCTTAATGCCTAGTGAAATGTACGTATTGATTACCGGTCATTATTATGAGAGTTAACACATGATTTAGCCACTCTGCCATTCCTCTGCTAGGTAGTGATGAAGGTACTTAAACTTGGAGACCTCTCTGTCTTGTCTATGAAACATTGCTCAAAAGAGAAGAGTTATTCATAATTGCTAAGTCATGGAAGAAGAAACGAGATTCCTAACTTGAAGTTGTAGAAAGTTTTATTCTCAAAATTTAAACAAAGAGTAAAAACTGTTTTACATGAAAACCTTAGAATGACTTAGATCATGCTCGTGTAATCCTCAGAGAATGGCCAAGTCCAATTGTCCTTAGGTGAGAATGTTATTGTGAAACATTACCTTGGGGACCACTACAGGGAGAAAATTAAAAAATGCTTGCTTTCTAGATGCCTAGACTCTGACACTTCAGGTTTCACTCCTCTTATTGTTAGCCTTTTTATGGAGTTTTGCAAATATGACTAGGCAGTCTGTTGCAGTTCTGGGGGTCTCTCAGGAACATCTTCCCCCTGGAATTGATGGTTTACATTGTTAATGTTACAGGGCCATAGGGGCCTCAAATACTTAAAAATATAAGTGTTTGAGAAGAAAATTGTGAAAATGAGTGCTCTAAAGCACTAAAAAGAAAGAAGAAGAAGGTTTGCAATTAGCATCGGCATTTATTTACCTATTTATTGATACAACAGATATGTTTTAATCTCTGCTGTATGTTAGTTACTGGAATACCTGCTTTAAGGGTGTGTGTTTATGTGTATGTCCACATGAGTAAATACTTTTTATAAGTGGTAATGGTAATTATATTTTATGTCAATATAAGTGTCAGTTGTTAGGATATTTGTTAATTTTCTGTTTACATTAAAACAGATTTTACTACAGAAGTATAACACAGAATAAGACTAAACAGAAATCTGGCAACACAAAAGGTGAAACCTAACATGATTATATTTCTACATTTATTTTTCATGATGTTTCTTCTGTCTTCTACCTTAGAAGATCCTAAAACTAAATGCATAAATCTTATTTTTCTAAATTTGATAAGTTATTAATTTTCTGTTCAAATTTTTGGTTATAGAATAAAAAATAGTTTTTGAAACTGTGCTCGAAATAAAAAGGTTAACATTACTCTGAAGTTATTTCTCTAAGATGTTTGTGAAAATACATGAATAAAAAAGTTGAGGGCAGCGCCTGTGGCTCAAAGGAGTAAAGCGCTGGTCCCATATGCCTGAGGTGGTGGGTTCAAACCCAGCCCGGGCCAAAAACTGACAAAAAAAAAAAAGTTGAATCTGAATTTAGAAATTAGAATGATAGGCCTGGGAATAGGTGAGTCCTCAAGGGCTCTTCAAAAGCTGGGGGAAAGCCCGCAGGCCGGCCACCCCTGTCTTCCTAATTGAGAAGAAAGGAGTCTGAAGGTGCCCAGTCAGGGGAACATCTGCGTGACAATCCCTGCATGAGGAAATCAGCAGTTGAGACAGTCAACTAGTAGCTGAGGCCAGAGAAGCTGAGATGTCTGCCTGAGGAGGTGAGACTTGCTCTCCCCACTCTCTCTCCCACTTGCACTGGTTTCTGGCCACTTCAAATACCCTATGCCCCTGTTTACCCTTTTCCCAACCTTCCTGGGGGCTGTACTCTTCCTTCTTTCGATTTTAACCTTGACTGCTGACTCCTGACTGCTGTGCATTCTTGCATGTATACTCTATTATGTACCAAATAAAAAGATCCTGGGGAGCAGGGCAGATTGCTGCATCATTCCAGGTTTCTGACACATGAAACAGCTCACTCTCTTACTGGCTTCCGGATGTATGCACTAAGTCTGGTGTATGTTTGGTGATTTCTCCAGCGCCGTCTCCCTCCCTGACCACTGTCCCAGGAAGGGATCCTCTAAATGCCCAACAAATAGGATACATTTTATTATGCATTTCAGAAAAATAGCCTAGACAGATCAGTTATTTTGGCACAAACAAGGTAGAAAACATTGACTGCCATCTAAAAGTTTTATGATATTATTTTTATAGGAATTAAAGGTATTTATTTCCATAAACTGAAATTGTTTCTTTCTTGAGTTTCTTCTCTCTCACCTCCTGGCATTGCAGACATTTAAAAATGCAATCCAGCAGTCTGTGGAGGAATGTAAAAATAAACAAATGCCAGAGTATTAATGGGATATCAAACAACAGTGGTTATTCTAAAATGAAAGCATTTTATTGTTTATAATGAGAAATTATTGCAAGGATCTCTCTCTCCCACTCCTGTCTTTTTCTCTCTAAAATGCTTTATTTTTAAAAGAAGGTAAAGAATGAAACATGTCAGGGTAAGAGAGCAGTCTCAGCACATCAAATGATGCAGACAAGAATATAACAAAATAACCTCTATCAGCAGGTCAAGAACTTAGAAAACCTTGAAGTGAATGAGAAATATTGTGCAAGGAAGAAGGTAGCGTTCTGTAGCTATTCAAAGGAATGTATCAAAAAGTGTAAAAATATACATTAGAATGGGTCAGTTATTCATAGGTATAAAGGCAGGGGGTAAAGAAATGATCAGAGAAGTGAATATGAGAACCAAGTGGCTCAGAAGTACAGAGAGAAAAGACACGAACATTATCAGTGATAAAAATGATCACAATACTTTTGAGGCACTGGATTTGGGGGAAAAGATCCTTGCAAGAAGTGAGCACTCTGATTATGGTTGAACAAAGGGCTTCCTTTTTTCCTGCATAGATTTCAGACTTCTTCCTACCCCCCTGCTCTGAGTGTGTATATGTGTGTGTGTGTGTGTGTGTGTGTGTGTGTGTAGGGTCCTATGATTCCATCCCCTTGATGCTGCTGATTAGATCAAATGTGAGTCTGCAATACAAGCAAAAGCAACGTACAGCAAGACCAGCAGCCTTTAAATATTCTATTGTTTATGTCCCGTTCTATAGCAATAGTAGAAACAAAACAAAATGATACAAATACAGGCAGGAAATAAAAGACATTTCACCAAAAGACATATAAATAGACTCAGAATTTAGTGATGGGGGCACAAGATAACACATACACAAAAAGAAGACAAATCATAGAAGTCATGATTAAGCAAAAGGTATAGTAAGGAGCAGTTTCAGGGCAGAAGGGGAATTATAGAGCAATTGTGTTATTTGGGAGTGCAGGAGCAGTGCACCAGAGGCTGCCAGAGAGGTTGCCTTCTACTGAGGGGACAGTCTGTGAGACTTCCTGTCAAGTCACTAATGCATCCAGCAGGCCACCAGAGCACTGGGTGTCCGAGGTGAAAGTCGTCTCTGTGAAGTCTGGCGCCGCGGTTTGTGATTCCCTTACTTCCTCATGCATATTTTTAATAATTTCTATTATCTGAGGTGACCTCTTCACCTGACCTATGAGGCAATGTGGCAGTGTTCTGTAATAGGTGGAAAGAAAAGGAGCCTGCTTATGATGACAAAAGAAGGAACTTATTTTAAATTATCAATGGTTAAGTAAGGATAATAATAATGCACTTAAAGTAGTTAAGGGAAGGGCTTTTTATTTATTTTTCTACTGGGAATAGAATTCATAAATATTATAATGGTAACTAAAATAATATCTTTAATATGTTGGTTGATTACAATCTTCTAAAAACTGTGCTAAGTGCTCTCTAAATATTGTGTTTTAGTCTCTCAGAATTCTAAGTGGGAAAATCCATTACAGTTTCTATGTGTGAATCACAGGTTGGTAAATTTTTCAAATTTAGAGGGGAGGTGTCCTTTATGAGAACTGAACTGAACTCTATCATACAGTACATGGTTTGTTTTGTATTTTATTTGATCTATGTGTGAACATATCTCCTTAATTAGTGTTAATCCTTATAGTTTATTATAAATACTAAGGTAGATTTATAATGAGATTCTGATTGTTATAAAATTAAAGGTATGGAATATTCTTAATGACCTTTCATTGGTGAACCTTGGATTAATCTATGTTACAAAAATGATGGGAATGAGGCAGCACCTGTGGCTCAAAGGAGTAGGGCGCCGGCCCCATGTACTGGAGGTGGCAGGTTCAAACGTGGCCCCGGCCAAGAACTGAAAAAAAAAAAAAAAAGATGGAAATGTTTAGAAAAAATTAAAAAGATTTCTCAGAGGTTAGTTTTTTCATTAAAATGTGTCACAAGTGTCACATACATTTTACATTTGACCATTTTAAAACTAAATAATAATACAGAAGGAATTCCACATGACGACCCAGGGAGAGAGACAACTACAAATTAACCCTACTGACACCTTGCTCTATAGTTCTAGTCTCCAAAAATGTGAAAAAAAAAAATAAATTTCAGTTATTTAAATCAAAAATCTCCCTGTATAATAAAGATAGCATGAAATATATAGTCTATATATGTGTGTACATATATACACACACATACACACACACACACACACACACACATATATATATATAAACTCCAATCATCTATATTGAATTAAATGTTCCATGGATTTTCTATATTCTTTTGTAGGTTTGAGCATAGAAGGTATAAATTATCAGATAAATTAATTAAAAACCCACAGGTTTGTTTAGGAACATGTAATGAGTAGCCCCTGATCTTACGGAATTATGTACGAGAGGTAAAATGAAAAATTAGTGTTATTACGGACTCAAGACTTTTGAAAACTCTTTCTGAAGCAAGGCCATAAGAACTCAAGTACAAATTAATGACAGACTTTTGTTTCTGGTAATGTAGTAGACTTGACAGAGTAAATAAACATCCCAAGGAAATTAAAAGGAGTGGGCAGATTAAAAAAAGGAATATAAGTATACTGGATGCATTATAGATCTGAATAAGGGGCAAAGAATTTATAGAGGCCAAACAAAAAATGTCAAACACTTGAGAAAGTAAGCAAGTCAATTTCATTTTTAATGTCAAGAATAATAAATTATACAATTAATTTTTAAAATATATATTTGAATATATCAACAAAAATAATAATCTCAGGAGTAAACTTAACAAAAGATATGCAATCTAAAAGAATCTTCAAAACTTTGATAAAAATATATTTAGAATGTCCTAAATGAATGTAAAAACATTTACTAGTGGGGACAACATACAATAATTATGCTAATTCTTTTTAAATTAATATGTGGATTAAATCAATTCTTTACAGGATTTCTCATATATGCTTAGAAGTGGTGCCTAAAATGCGAATTAAATAACAAAATATGAAAGGTAGCCAACACATTTGAAAGGGAAGAACAACTCTGGAGATTTTCTGTCAAATGATGACATTTGAATTGAATAAAAGTATTCATATCAGCATTATTTTAATAGCAAAATATTAACTGGTACCCGTTTATTCATTGCATAATTCCCGAAGGGACATATTAACTACTGCCTGTGTCTGAGGATATCCAGGTATTCTAGGCCTCCAGCGGATTCTTGCTAATCAAGTGTACTGTGTTAGATAAGGAGGCTTCTAGAGTATCACCTAAACCTTCATTGTATGTGTTTTCATACTTTTATTCACACGGCCATATATTTCCCCCAACATTTTCTCCTGTCTGGATGAAACTATCTATTATTTCTATCACATTCCCACAGCAGGTTCCGGCCATATAGAATCCATAATTAATATACATATTGAGATGCTGTGTAGTGTGTGCAGCTCTTCCTGTGTTTCAGACAGCTCACTGCACGACTCCCAGTTCCGTTTACAAATTCAATGTAAAGCAAGGGTTACAGTGTTATAAAATGTCACCTGGATGCAGCCCAGATGTTCTGGGACTGACATGCTGAAAGAGAACCTAAAGTAGAAGTTTGACAAGATGCAAACTTGCGAATGATCTTCAGGAACCTGTGGTTAGGATTGGAGTACCTTTATCATTTTGGCCATCCCTGTGAAAAGTCTGATACCCTGAGCAACAGAGCCAGTTGACTAGATAGTGGGCACATAGGCAAATGTGCATAACAAACCAGGAAATTCTCAGTGCAGTAAGGTGTACAGAGAGTTCATCTGGGCAGGCATGCCTCGTAATTGATGATCAATAGAGTGATCCTTGGGGCAAGAAACAGAAGGGAAATTAGAAAATCTGTGTTTTCTTCATGTCCATTATCATAAAAATGTAGTTTCAAACAGTGCAGCAAACAACTTGCAAGGTGTTTAAACCACAGCTTGAACCGTCTTATCAGATCTTTACTCTTAGCCTGAGTGAGCTTACAGACAACAGAAACAGATATCCTGCTTCTCATCTCTTGGTTGCCATGGAAGAGAACTTGAAAATTCAAGAATTATATCACAAAACTGTATTGGGGAATTTCAGTGAGAACATGACAGTATTTAGAAATATGTCCAAGAAGAGAAAAAAATTAAAATGATCTGACAATACTGTCAAAAATCTGTCTATTCATAGAAAAAAAATTGAATTAAGTTAAATAATCCATTCTTTAGCAATGGAAAATAAGTGATCCCTACACAGTAGAGACATTTTTATATATGTGGGAAGAGGTACTATAATTGTCAAATGATCTCAATTACATCAGGATTTTTATTGTGCATTGTTCTATTTCTGTGGCCATCTCATAAGATTAAGTTTATCCAATCCATTTGACAATTACTTGTGTTAAAGTATTACTTTATTCTGTCCTAAGTATTTGAAAATGTCTCATTATAGCTAAATACATATGCTAATGAGTCTGTAAGAATTTCACAATTACAGATTTTAAATTACCTAACAGAATTTCTTGTGTTACATTTAAAATTTTATTTATTTATTCTGTTCACCTCAATTCCAGAAAATGAACTTTCTTCTTAAGTAATGGATTTAGTAGTTATGATAGTGAAGGAATATGGTAATTGTTTAGGCCAGGTAGAAAGATATTGGAAACTAATCCAACAGAGAGCTCTACCAAAATCTATATGTGCCTTAAGGTTCAATTTCAGATTGCTCTTTTTCATCCTGGCTTCCTGTTTATTACAGTTGAAAATTTGTGCCAAGTACCCAGATATGTACCTTTAACTATGATTTAAAAAAAGCAAGATGATTTAGTTTCTCCTTCAGGAAATATGTACTCTTCAAATTAGTTTAATGAAGTCCACATTATGTAATATTTCAAGCTTGCTTTTTGGGGGTTTACCAATATTATTGATATTGTTAATATCAATTGTTTTCAGTTTCTATCAACTTGATTCTTACTTTTTATATTTTACAAGATGTAAATAATTGAAAACTAATAGTTGGTTTGATCTGTTATTTACTTATTGCTTCTTGGCTTATTTAAGAAGGAAAGATTTTTCAAATTATTTTAAGATTCTGAATTACATCAAATTGCCACCATTTTATTAACATATATATCATTTTACAATAATTAACATTTTCCTTCTTTAAAAAGTGTACAATACAATAGAGAGTAGAAGAGTACCAAGAGGTAAACTGAAGTTATTTCCCATATATGGAGAAATTGTGAGCCTTACACTGAAAGATCATGCTAAATATCTAGCACAATAAATAGGAAATCACCTACTTGAACACACTATCTTGAAACTTCAGAATTCTAAGAACACAGAGAAAAACTTGAAAGTTTTCCCCCTCCAGGGGAGAGTGTGAACACAGTCCTCCATTACCACAAATCATGCAAGAACTTGAAAATTTTAAGTTCTTGAGAACTTAAACTGGAATAAAGTTGCCATCAGAATACAGGAAACAGTGGCTAAAAGAGGGCAGAAGAAGGCAGGATAGGTTGGTGGCCATGCAGAGGGCTAAGCAGTGACCTGCCCAATTCAGGAGAGGAGGCCACAGGGAAAAAGTGAGACAGTCCATGAAATTGATAATGCAAATAAAATGACTGGCAACGTGGAGACATGGTAAAGGCCACGTAGTATCAGCAAAAGAAAGCCAATCAGAGTCTTAAGGAGGAATAATGCTCTTTATAAGAAAGTCATAGTTCAGAAAGGTAACACTGAAATGTAGCATAAATTCAAGCAAGGGACTGAGTAAAAGAGAAAAGACTACACTCAACCTCAATGTTAAAAATACTCAGCTTTAAATGGAGCTTAATTAAACTGAAAAGCTTCCACACAGCAAAAGAAATAATCAACAGCAGAAACGGATGACCCACATAATGGGAGAAATCACAATCTATGCTCCCAACCAAGGACTAACATCCAGAATCTGTACAGAACTCAGGCAACTTGGAGCAAGATCATAAGCTGTGAAGAAGTCATGTCATCTTCATTTTTGTTTGGTAAGGACTACCAAAGAACAAACAAGAAAAATTCAAAAAATTAAAGTGCCATTGAAACACCTTGAATACATAGTCATTTCATATTTTAGTATAAAACTTTACTGTTGTGAAAAGGTATTACAAATATTTTCTAAAATAGGTCAGAGTAGGTCTTAACCTCAGCTCCACTCTACACTCCCTGACAGGGCACCATTCTTTTTGCCCCGTCATGATTTCAGAGCATTTTACTTTTGCATTCTTTCATTCCTATTAAATTTTGCTTTTTCTTGCTAAACAGAAGAGAAAAAAATAAATAGCCCGACTAGAAAGTGAGCAAATGACATGAACAGACATTTTTCAAAAGAAAATATGCCACTAGCCAGCAAATAGTATAAGGAAAACTTCTCAACATTATTAATCATCAGAGAAAGGCAAATGAAAACCACAATGAGATAACAATGTACCCCAGCCAAAATGGTTATTATTCAAGGTCAAAAACAATAGTGTTTGTGGATGTAGTGAAAAGAGAACACTTGGTAGGGATGTAAATTAGTACAACCTCTATGGAAGACAGTAGGGGGATTTCTCAAAGAACAAAAGTAGATCTACCATTTGATCCAGCAGTCGCACTACTGGCTATTTTCCCAAAGGAAAGGAAGTGGTTATATCAAAAAGATACTTGCACTCATATGTTTACTGCAGCACAATTCACAACTGCAGAGATCAGGAGTCAACCCTGGTGCCCATCGACTACTGAGTGAATAAAGAAAACGTGGTGGGTATACACATATATAAAAATACACATATATGAAAATCTATATGGACCTGAGTGCTTGCCTTTTGCATGCACAAACTGGATAAAACATGAAGGTATTACCCTAAGTGGAGTAACTCAGAAACAGGAAATCCAATACCATGTATTTTCCCCTATATGTGGAACTAAACTATGGCTACTGTGCTCATACAGAATAGAGTGATTGCACTGAAAATGGCAAAGGTGAGAGGGTTGTAGGAGTGAGGGACAAAAAATTACCTATTAGTTCGGTGCCCATAGCACAGCGGTTATGGCGCCAGGTCACTTACCCTGAGGCTGAAGGGTTTGAACCCAGTCTGGGCCAGCTAAACAACAATGACAACAGTAACAAAAACAATAGCCGGGTGGTGTCGCAGAAAAAAAGAAAATATTGCTTGGGCATGGTGGCTCACACCTGCATCCCAGCACTCTGGGAGGCCAAAACGGGTGGATTGCCTGACGTCAGGAGTTTGAGACCAGCCTGAGCCAGAATGAGACCTTGTCTCTTAAAAAAAAAGCCAGGCGTTGTGGCAGGCACCTATGGTCCCAGCTACTTGGAGGCTGAGGCAAGGGGATTACTTAAGCCCAAGAGTTTGAGGTTGCTGTGAGCTGTGACAACACAGCACTCTACCGAGGGCAACATAGTGAGACTTGGTCTCAAAAAAAAAAAAAAAAAAATTACCTATTGGGTAAAATATAAATTATTCAGGTGAGTGTGCACTAAAAGCCCAGACCTCATCATTATGCAACACACACATGTAACAAAATTACACTTGTCGTTCCTAAATGCACTGATTTTTTTTTTTTTTTTTAAAGGCAAATAAATAAAAGGAGAGCAAGTGAGGGTGACAGCAGGTCACGTGTAACATCAGCCTCATGGAAAAGAAATGTAATCCCAAAATAAAATTTGGCTACGTGGTGAATATTTATATCCCCTGTAACAGTGTATTACAGACATTACCTACTAGTTTCAACTGATAGACTTAAATGATTGACAAAGCATATACAATGCAACAGAAAATGGAAATAATAAGACGCTGACTGAAAATGGGGCAAAAATAACAATGAAGGAAAGAGATAATTCTACCCTTACATTAAAATATGAGGAGTTCAACATAAGTAGAACAGTAGAAGTTTGAGAATATAATTTTAAAATAAGTAATAAAAACATTTAAAATAATGATCTAATATCTGCATAGTGAGAAGAGGTCTGATTTAAGGGAGGCAAGTCTCCATTGAAAGACTAAAGTTATATCTTTATAAATCAACAAAATACAATAATGTGTATATTACTTAGAGTGTGAGATACAACTGTCAATAATATTAATATTAACAAGTAAAATAAAAAGTCTTTAGAAAGTAAGAATAGGGCTGATGAAGGGTAGTGTATCGTATTGTTCTATATCCTGAGTTTCTCTGTATTATTTGTGCATGAATAGTTATTATGTGCACGAATTCACATAATAACTAAGAAAAATAAAAAACCAAAAATATTGATTTTAATATTTTAAGAAGCATTTCTAAGTCACATAAAACTTCTTTCTTAAACTCTTCATTTTTGATAGTCATTCTCTCAATAGTTTGTTTCTAGATGTTTTTAATTCTTACAACATTACATACATTAGAATTCTACCAATATTGTTTGTTATTTTTAAAATATTCTCTCCCTTTCTATATTGTATTTAGGTCATTTGAACTATAAATGATACTTTTGCAATCCTTCCAGTATACAGTGCAATGTAAAGTGGATAGTCATTGAACTGAGTAGTTGCTGGTGAAGTATATTGTATTCTAAAACTTTATGAAAACTTTGAACAATATCCTTGTCATGCGTTATTTGGATTTTTAAATGGTTTCAGCTCAAATGAGTACAATTTTAATGTGAAATGCACTTTTTAAATTATATTTTAAGAATCATGTAAAATAACATAGCTAGGGGAAGAAATTATTAGTAATATTTCATTATCAGATTTACTGTTTTATGGAAATCAATGAAAGAAAAATGATAATTAATACCTGGTGTCTTGTGGAGCACTGGTGTCATTAATTTAAGTTCTTTGCCTTATTAGACTGTTATTAGCTACTATGTTTTGATACTGATCTTTTATGACATAAATGATTTATATTAGGTATTAATCTAGAAAAGTTTTCTTAGGAAGAAACTTTATTTAATGAAGTCTGTAAGTTGAGACAGAAAATGAAAAGTGAGAAAGTATTCATTTTACATAGAAGTATTTGGCATTTTACTCAAAAGCTGCACTTAATCTCCTTTTAACACTCTCAGGCCAAAATTTGGGGTCACCAACTGACCCCATGTAAGCAGTTTTCTTACATTTGGTTAAGGTGAAAAACTAAACATATGAAAACAAAGTGTTGGTCCCAGTAGTCAGTGGGGTCAGGCCGTCACATATAGCCTCCCTCCACCTCCCAGCCTGGTACTCAACAAGTTGATGTTTCTGCCAGCAAAAATGTATAAGGAACACTGTTAGTTGTTGAGGTTAACACAAAACTCCACCTTTCTCCTTCTTTACAGATTTCTGTTTTAATATTTTTTCTTTCTTGCTACTCACACTAATATCAGCTCTATAGAGTAAATCTGATTAGAAAATTAACCAAGGCCTGATATCCTGATTATTGGGGTGACATGTCCAGATTATAGGATTAGAAAAAGATTGATAGATGATAGTCTCATTGATTATGATTAAGAAAGTACGGAGCCTCCACTGCCACTGGTAGACATCTTGTGACAATAGTAAACTAGCTTCAGGATGAAGCAGGTGTCATTAACACTGAGAGAAAGGTTTTGATTGTCAAAGAAGACTCATAACAAGGTCAAAACTAGAGTGAGGTGATGAGGCCTCTGCAGAGAAGTTTATCAGATACATGCTGTGCATGAGGGGTTCTAGTCTGGGCCCTGACTCCAGGAACATTCCTAAGGAACACTTTATTTCAGGGACATGATACAATACAGCAGCAGTATCAAAGAAAGGACATGAATTACAGCCAAAGGCTTTCTCTTAAGAAGGGATCAAGAGACACCAGCTTCAAACTCCAGTTCTCCCTCCATGAAGACCTGTTTCCTATCTTGGATCAGGAACTCCCAGCAAGTATATGGAACCTCCTCAGAGCTAGGAGGCCCGAAATAGAGACTCAGCCAGGATTTCTTACTCTCTGCTGATAACCTAAATAAATATTTGCTACATAACTTAGCTGATGAGGAGTCCTCTGGGAATGCATGGGCACATCATCAGTCTCCAGTTCAGGTGCATATCATCAATCTCACTGTTAATTATAAATGATGCTAACCAGCTGTACACATTGCCTGACACTCTTCAGACTCATGGTTGAAAATCTGTTCTGTTAATCAGTGTATTTCCTACATTGACCAGAGTTCAGTGCCAGGAAGGTGCAAAATAAGAAACTTCACCTGAACAACGCAGACTGATTGCAGGCTTGGTGGAATATCACACTGACCCTGCAACATATTCCTGATTCTTTGATGAGATCTTAAGCTGCTGAGTAACCAGCTCTGGAGCCGCTCCACCTTCTGCATTTTTTTGTTAAAAGAGATAATAGATTTCTTATTTTTTAAACCAATTGATATGAAGTTTCTATTTCTGCAGCAAAAAGCATCCTGGCTTATACAAAGGGACACACATGTTTATCTGCAGCTAGTTATAAACAAACAAAAAATAATGGGTAAATAGAATGAAGTACTAACCAAAAGAAAAAGACTTTTCTTACTGACTCATCTTTTGCCAAAGACTTTCTTTGAAATTTTTTCATGTAGGAGAAATCTTATTGTCAGAGGCAGGTAGATGTGCTTCTGGAACAATTCTACAGGATGTCAAATGCATGGTATTATGAATTGTTTGGTCCCGTGGTGTCGTTGCTTAATATGAGTAGGTTTTGTGGAACGATATACTTAAACCTCTTATCTCTACTTATTTCTCTTTCTTTTATTCCTAATTTGATAATGGTTCATAGCATCTAGTTTCACCTTTGCTAATTTCATAATTGCCTTGTCAACTTTAATTTTTTCAACAGGAATTGAAACAACAGTTTAAACAGTTCTTTGCATTTATCAGAGTTTTACACACCTATGGACACAATTCGGTTGAAGACCTACCTATTCATTTACTCATAATCTCCTCTAAAATCAAACTGTCCTTTGTCCCTTAGGCAGTCAGACCTATGAAAAGATTTAAATTTGTCTATTTTTCCATAACTGAATCTTCCTCACTTGTGCCTTCTTATGATGTAAAATGTTTTAAACTTTGTTGTAAATGAGAAGAGAAAGAATTTAAAGAAGGAAGTTACCTATTAAAAGAAAAATTATTTCTAGAAAAAATATTTCCTAAGAAAGTTATTTGATAAGTTGTGTGATGGCTGCCTGCTACAATTGCAGGGCTGGTGGGGTGGTCCTGCATATGCTGGGAAGTGGAAACCTTGGTAATAACACCTCTATCAGAGACTTTTAATTTCCCCTGTGACAGTGTGTTTTGGAGGGAAAAAATACTGTCAATGTCCTTTTAATGGATAGGTAGTACAAGATAATATATTTATACTGAGAAAATGTTGTCATTGAATCCATACTGAGTTCGTTTTTTTTTTTAAAGGTTAAATTTTATTGCTTCAGGAATTTTGAACTTGCAGAACTTGTTTGAAAATTTTGGCTCCACATAGATGACATGCATTAAGTTTTATTTGGAGGTGTTGGCTATCAAGTTGATTTGATGTGCTTGATATAAACTGACAAACTGTTTCATTTAAAAAACTCAAATGTACATAAAATAAAGTTATTTGAAAAAATCCACAAAATGAGTTAATATATTAAAGCAATATATAAGATAATACATTATTTAAGTTTCTAAATTATAGCTAGAATAAAGATCTAATTTTAATATTTGTATATATTACACATTCTGTACTTCTTATTTAAATATTAAGACTAGAATTTTATTATCTTTAATGATATTCATTTATGACATCTGCAAAACTCACATTATTTTCTTTATTTTAAAGAGTGGTGACACATGATAACAGATTCTTTTTAAGGAGGGAAATACTAAAGTAAAGACTATCAGGTTTTGCAAAAATAAAAATGGGCAAAAATTCATTTCCTTTCATCATGGCATGATAAAATTTTGTATCAAATTAAACCACAAAAACCCGGTTTTAGCCTCACTTTTCCAGTGATCACATGACCTTGAGCAAACTATGTTATTTCTCTAAAATTCAGAGTTTTTATATTTCCAAGGGATGGGGGACCATATATCTATCATGTCTTCAGATTTCCTTTTGAGTCTTTGTTTTATTATTTATAAATTGCTGAAATTATCTATTTTGCAGGAATTTTTACCATAAAACTATGCTCATGACTATAATCGCTTTATTTTCAGTTATACTTTCAGATGTATATTAAATCCTATAGAATTTATTCTGACCATAGACATCCAATATCTTTACCTATCATTTAGTTGCCACAACAGAGCCTGTTCCTATGCTTCTGCTAATACTGCCTCAAACACTGCCACTGCTATTTCTGCAATTATCTGATTCTGTCTCAATGTCTTTATCTCATGAGAATAATTTAGAATTTTCTTTTCGGTTAGCATCTGTGCTAGGAGTGGCACTGTGGCAATGGCCCTACTGCCAAGTTCCATGCACAGTGCTAGGAGCATAGTTCTCCACGGGATACCAGAGAGCTCCTGCAGAGGGGGTCAACACTGGATTAACACTCCCTCAAGAAGTTATTTTATTCTAGTGAATGCTAAGGTGCTGTAATCTTAAAATAAATGCACAGATTTTTATTGTTGTTGTTTTGTGATGCTTAAATTTGAAAATGTCTTGAATGTCATAATTATTTCATAGTCTACATGCTTGACCTAGAGTTCTGTATGTGTAGCATGTGACCCTATCTTAGTACAATGGCTCCCAGTGCAATTAGGAAGACAAGTACAAAAAAGGAAGCTACAAATACTACGGAAGCACTAAACAAGAAGTGGCAACTCTTGCTTTAGCAAGTTAAGGAAGTTGTCCTAGAGGAAATAAAACTGGGGTAAGAGTTTTTTGTTGTTGTTTTTGTTGTTGTTGTTGTTTCTTGTTTGTTTTTGAGACCGAGTCTCAAGATGTCACCCTGGTAGAGTGCTGTGACGTCAGAGCTCACAGCAACCTCAAACTCTTGGTCTTAAGCAATTCTCTTGCCTCAGTCCCCAAGTAGCTGGGACTACAGGCGCCTGCCACAACAGCCAGGTATTTTTTTGTTGTTGTTGCAGCTGTCACTATTGTTTTAGTTGGGCTCGAACCCACCAGCCTAGGTGTATGTGGCTATCGCCCTGCCCACTGAGCTATGGGTGCTGCCGTGAAGAGTTTTGATGAACTTTAGCAAGCCACCAGTTAAGAATCAGGAAGCATATTTACAAACACAGTGAGGACAGCATGGGAAATACAGTTTGGAAGGGAGAAGGGGGAAGAGAAGTGATTAAGAGGTTAAAAAAGTGTTAGGCTGTGATGGGGCTTTTTATGCCATGCCAAGGGAATTGCTCTTCATCTTAAGCCATGGAGGGTCATAAACATTTTTTAAATGAAAGAAAATATGATTTTATTTGCATTTCAAAAGTGAAAACATATATACACCAATGGAATTCTTCACAGTTCTCAGAGTATACCTTAAACTTTTCACACACGGACTAAAAATTAAGTTGTAGGCACAATGGCTCACACCTAAATCCTAGCACTCTGGGAGGCCCAGGTGGGTGAATTGCCTGAGCTTAGGTGTTCAAGACCAGCCTGAGTAAGAGTAAGACATTATCTCTAAAAACAGCTGGACATTGTGGCAGGCGCCTATAGTTCCAGCTACTCAGAGATGCTGAGGCAAGAGGATTGCTTGAACCTAAAAGTTTGAGGTTGCTGTGAGCTATGATTGCTTGAACCTAAAAGTTTGAGGTTGCTGTGAGCTATGATGTCACTGCACTCGACTGAAGGTGACAAAGTGACACTCTGTCTTAAAAAAGAAAATTATGTTGTATATACCTTATTGACCCACCCCACCCCCCCAAAAAATCTGGAATTTAGCAAATGTACAATTCACTTACTCAGAAGAACTTGGTTGTACAGTTGATTCTCATTATTTGCTATATTCTGTAAAGAAGCTATGAACATAGAATTATGAATTCTGAATCATTGGCTCCTAGAGAGAATACAGGGTTAAGTCCCTGTGAGGCTCTGCTCACAATGTTTGTCAACTTATCAATCAATAATCTTGTTTTTATGTGTTTCTGTTTGAAGACAACTTATTCAATATATATTGCTGATATGTAACGCTTAATTCAAGCACCACAACTAATTCCTGAAAAAGCTTATCTAACACTCACATTTTCCCTGTGAGTCACATAACCCTTTTTCAATGCTTAGGCAGCACTTTGGTGATACACTTCAGGAAGATTTCAATTAGTGAAATTATCCTCCCAAAGCACAAAAATATGAAAACTGTATCACTAAATAAATTGAAAAAACGACACTGGCTTACAGTATCGGAGCTGGAAGCGAAAGCAGATTTCTGCCTTCCATGACCTCCGCAGGGGACATGAATATTGTTACACTGCACGTGCCTTGAACAATTGCCAAAGTCCCACAAGTATTGATTTGGGGACTATAAACAAACTTTGGCAAGTAGACAAATTTGAAAATAAGAAATCTGTGAATGAGGATTGACTGTATATGCATAATTGCTAATTTTAAATAGGCTCTACTTAAGAAAGATTTCTTTGATGTCAGCCAGCAAACTATTAAGGAATATTCATAGAACACTTGCTAGGCAAAAACTACTGTGATATGTCTGCTAGCTTCTAAAATATAATACAGGAAATAATGTGTTTGCATAATATTCACTCGCAGGGAAAATATGTCTGATATAAATAATATATCAAAAAAATTGAGGTGAATTTTCACTTTGAAACATTGAATCCAGTCATTCTTCATTAGAACATTTTATATGTTCAGCATTCATATTCAATTATATGCAATAAGATTTTGGCCTAGATAAAATTCTTTTGAAATTTTCTTTATATGCGGTATTTCAAATATACAGGGGAATTATCACTGAGCATTCTCTTTGTAGTTCTGAAGTTGAACAAAAAAGGGAACAATGGATTCTGAGTCAAGAATTAAATGTATGTGATTCAGTGATAAATTGATTAGTTAAATTGATACTCTGATAAAGAGTAAATGGAAAGTGCACAATATGTCTCATTATGTCCCAATCTCTTTTCTCTTGGAAAGACTTATCAATGTTAAGAAGTCAAAACAGGAGCACTAATAATACATATGATATATTCACAAGTACCAATTAAGTAGTCCTCCTAACTAGGATATCTGTCTCTAAAGAGTATAAAATAATACCCACTTTGTTTAGCTGTCAAAAATATTTATATTTATTGAAGTAATCATTTAACTTTTTAAATTCAACTTGAATTTTGGAAACCATGTAATTCATTTATACAAACGACAAGGATATAACAATTTTTTATGAAAAATTAACTATATTCCTTCACATGTCCATTTATAACCTTTTTCAGTTATCTAATAATGATGCAAGTCCTCTTTCGAAATAAATTATAAGTACAGACAAATAAAGAAGTGAAAACATATAAACAATGCAGGCTTATGTTTTAAGATTATTTCTTTGATTGGATTTTGTGTTTAGCTTTCAATTTTATGTTCAAAAAATGGAAACATCTCTCTTTTTCACTATATCTTCAAAGTCTTCTGTCTTTTTTTTTTTTTTTTTTTTTTTTTCTTGCTCCTTCCCATGTTCTCCAGGTATGGACCTGTCTGTTCTTCCTTTTTAGGACTTTTTTTTTTTTTTTTTTTAACAAAAAAACAACCTTGAAAAAATAAACCTCGTTTTTTGCAAGGCTTATAATATCTTTAGTATATTCTCTTTTCTATAACTCTTTCATAAGCTTTCACCTGGCATTAGCTTTGAAGTATTTTTGTCATGAAATACAATTCATATTTCTATGTGTATGTCATTAACATTTCCTGAACTCTGTAATATTTTTCTTTATGTCTCTTTGTCTGTTGCCTGACTTTGGTCCTCTTATCATTTTGTCTGCTCCCTTGAAGTATACTTTGCTGAGTCCAGAATCAGTAAAGAAGGGAGAATACACATGTGTGCATTTATATTTTTAATACATATCTTATTTAGATTGTTTATGTGAAAATACTAAACTATTATGGTAAAAGATTCTTCTAAAGGTCTATTCCCTGTAGAAAAAGAAAAATTAAAACCATGCTTTTAGTTAGTTCTAAAAGTCTATAATGTTATTATTTTTAAAATAATAATAAATAATTTATGGGGAATAATGAGACATGTAGCTATCCATGCCAAATTTGACAGGAGTTCAAGGGGTAAAGGTTAAAGGGAGGTGATGTCAGCAAGATGGCAGAGCAAGAGATCTCAGTCTTTACCTACCCAGACAAAAACAAGGAGATAGCTATTCACACAAAAATCCTAGGCACATGATTTTCTCTCAAAAACAAATGAAGAACAGGGTGAACAGCCCCCTTCTCTAGCCTTTTAGGTCCCTGCCCAAAGGTTCTGCTTCAGATTTACCCCACCCATATTTCTGGGTAGTCCATGATAGCTAAGTGGTTGGAGATGGCTAAGAACAAAGATGAAAGACAGGTGCTATCGGTATCAGCCACACAGGAAGTGCCACTGCAGTTACCAATCACTTACTCTGCAGAAGACTCCAGCAACCGTCACTAGAGAGAACTCCAACAGCACTTGAGCTGGCTGTGCATCCCCTGCAGTTCTTACCATTGAGGACCATAGCAAACCTTAGCAGCATGCTTCTCATAAGCCTCCAACAGCTTTTGCCTCTGAAGATATAGCAGTAATAATATAGCTGCCACGGAAGGCCACGATTTTCACTAATGAAGCCCATGGTTTTTCACCTTTGCTGGCTCCAGCTGCCTGAACGACTTTTTTTCTTTCTCCCCATTCTATAGAACTGCCTGAGCTAGTGCTACTGTGGAGCCTCTGATGCTGATTTACCAAAGTGCGTATCCACCACACACGCGCTCATAAACAGCGTGGCCTCTCAATGCCTTATGTGTGCCTGTGGATAACCCCACAGTTGTGTATGTGCAGGCATCCAGCTCTGAATCTGATCACTGCACCTGTACAACTGCATAAGCATTGGAAGTTAGTCCCAGCCCCAGCTACCTATCCAGGCCCCTGTCACTTCATTTGTGCTCACAGCTAGCTCCTGCCACCACACACATGCCTACAACCAGCCCTTGAAGCAGTGAGTGCACATTGGCAGTCTAAGCCTCTACTGCTCCAGGCCCTATTCCCTAACTGCTGTACCTGGAGATACCACTGAGGAACCTACAATAACAACCCTTGTACCAACCACAAATTCCCCCACCCCGAATTTTCTTGCTGATAGGATGATGCAGGTTCTAACAACATAGACTGAAACTGCATGAGATAGGAAAATATCCTCTTCCCTCAGAACTGCACATCCCCAAACCTGGTGTTATGTTCCACAGCACACTCCAGCATGCTCTTCCCCCATCACTTGCAGGTGAGAGGGTCTTTCCTTACTGAAGGTAGTCTATAAAGTCTGAAATAGAGTTTTCTGGTTCTTCAGCTGTGCAGACATCTACACAGGATAAAAGGAGCACAAAGAATCAGGAAAACTGACCCCACCAGAGGGACACAATAATCTTTTGGTAACTGGCTGCAAAGAAAGAGAGATCTACAAATTACCTAAAACACTAAAATCATCGCTCTAAATACTCTCAGTGAGCTATAAGATGATACCCATAGCAATTTAATAAAATCAAGGAAACAATATAAGAACAAAATGGAAAAAGTTCAATGCAGAGATAGAAATTGAAAAGAATGATCTGAAGAGAAACTTTGGAGCTAAAGAACACAGTGGCTGAATTAAAAAATGTCATGGTTAATTTTGAAAATAGACTCAATCAAGCAGAAGAAAAGATTAGTGAAGGTCAAGACAGAGCATCTGAAATTATCCATACAGAGAACAAAACGGATAAAAGAATAGGAAGAAATAAAAGTAAACATAGACTAAGAGAGATTTAGGAATGCTGCAAAAAGAAAAGAAAAGAAAAAAAAGTTTGTCACATTCAAGTGGCAAAGCTCAGAGGATTTCCCAGTAAAAGACACCTTGCAGGCCAGGAGAGAGTGGGATGATATATTTAAAGGGCTTAAAAAAGTGTCACCCACAAGTACATTATCTAGCAAAATTACTGTTCACAAATGAGGAAGACAAAGATTTTACTAGACAAACAAAAACTAATGGAGTTTATTACTGCTACACCAGGCTTATAGAGGGAATTCTTCAAGCTGAAATGAAAAATGATATTAGTATCATAAAAACAAAGTATAACACTCATGGGTAAAAATAACTATATTCAAATTCAGAATAGTGTAATACTATGATGGTGGTGTTTAAGTTACTTACATCATAAAAGTTAAAAGATAGAAAATAACTATATCTGCAATAATTTGTTACTGGAGACACAATGTTAACAAGTATAGGTTGTAACATCAAAAACATGAAATGGGGGGAAAAGCTTTTGTATATGATCAAAGTTAAATTTGTATCAGTTCAAAATAGACTGTTAGGCTTGGGCCAGTGGCTCACGCCTGTAATCCTAATACTCTGGGAGGCTGAGGCAGGAGGATCACTTGAACCCAGGGGTCCAAGGTTGCTATGAACTAGGCTCACACCATGCACTCTAGCTTTAGCAACAAAGGGAGACTCTGTCTCCAAAAGAAAAAACCAGACTGTTATAAGATGATTTATGTAAGCCTCATGTTAATGACAAAGTAAAATATACAGTACACCTAGATACCTGAAAGATATAGAGAAAAGAATCAAGGCACATCATTACCAAAAAATCATCAGATCACAAAAGAAGTCAGTGAGAGAGGAAGAAAAGAACAAAGGCGCTGCAAAACCTCCAGAAAACAATGAACAATGGACAAATGGCAGTGGTGAGCCCTTACCTATCAATGATTACTTTAAAGGTAGGGGCATTAAATCCACCAATATAAAAGCATAGCAGATGAATTAGTTTTTTAAAAAGACACAACTACATGCTACCAAAGATGCATTTCAACTTTAAGTGTACCCACAAACTAAAAGTAAATGTACCATTTCTGTGCAAATGATAGCCAATAGAAAACAGAAGTAAGTATGCTTAATCAGAAAAAAAAGACCTGTTTCAAAAGTTATACCAATATACATAGAAAGTCATTATATAATAATAAAGGAGTCAACACATGAAAAGTATACAAAATTATAAACATATATTTACCCAACATCAGAGCACTTAAATACAAAGCAAGTTCTAATAGATCTGAAGAGAGAAATAAAAAACAATGCACTCGTACCAAAGGACCTCTCCACGTGAACATCCCCCAGCACCTGCTTAGTCTGTGACACCAGAGGGAATACGGAGACATAGGAGAGCAGCAGTGTCACAGGCTCATTGTACCTTTATCCCCCTTCTGCCTGAACATTCTTCCAAACAAGGACCCAAGCATGTCAACCAGGGGCCTAGAACCTGGGGATTACCTAACACAGTCCACCATACTGGCACCAGAACATCTTTCCAGGGGCCTAAATTCCAGTTGACCCAAATTGCCAGCAACACCACAGTGGATACCTACCTGCATGAGCTGAAAAGCAGTGTACATCTCCTTCTTTACACTGAGTGACAGAGTTCTCAGCAGAAGAAAACAGATGTACCCCCCAAAAAATTTTGGGGCTAAATAAAGAGATTACAGGTAAGAGGGAACCAGTATAAGAACATAGTGGAAAAAAAAAGTGTGGAAAAACATTTCCTCGACACCCTTCAAGAGACTGCACTAGGTCTCCAGAGATGGACTCCAATCAGAAGGAAACCTCTAAATGTCAGATGTGAAATTTGAAATATGGGTTGGAAATAAGCTAAATGGGATTAATGAGTAAGTAAAACAAATAAAAAGAAACCAAAGATGTAATTCAAAACATGAATGAAACATTTACTAAAGAATTACACATCTCCAGGAAATGAAAGAATCATTTAGGGAATTTCAAATGCAGTAGAAAGTTTCACAGTCTAAAGTTGTAACAGGCTAAACCAAGCAGAAGAAAACATTTTACTATGCAGGTAGTAAAAATGAAGAAAGAAAGACTCAAGAAAAATGAAGAAAGTCTCTAAGAAATATAGGATTACATAAATTGTCCAAATATGAGAATCATAGATATTCATTAAAGAGAATAAAAAGAAAGTAGCATGGAAAGTATACTTGGGGGTAATAATGAAGGAAAACTTCCTTGGTCTTGCTAGAAATTTAGATACCAAGATATAAGAAGGTCAATGAACTCACATAATCATTGATCTGGCCAAAGTCAAAGGAGAAAATTCTACAAGCTATACAATAAAAGAATCAGTAACTTACGAAGAAAAACTCTTCAGGTTAACAACAGACTTCTCAAAGTCCTGGAAGCCACAAGGAACAGGGTACTCATCTTTAGTAGTCTTAAACCAAAAAACTCTCAGCCAAGAATTTTGTATGCTGAAAAATTAAGTTTCATAAATGAAGGAAAAATAAAAATCTTTTCTAGAAAGCAAAGTAAAAGAGAGTTTGTTACCACTCGACCTGCCCGATAGAACTGCTTAGCAGTTCTCTGTACATGGAACATATCAATCAATATAATATCTTTTTATACCAGTCTAAAAACACCCAAGAGTTAAAGCTCACAACTCTTATAAAACAGTAATGCAAGGGAGAAAAAGAGCAACTTGGTAACCATCAACATAATGAACAGGACAGTATCAATATTAATATTATATGTAAATGGTCTTAATATGCCACTAAACAAACAACAACACAGATTAGCTGAATGGATTAAAAAAACAAAATGAACAAACAAACAAACAAACAAAAAAACCCAAAACAAGTTTAACTTCTTTGAGAGTTAAACCCATTTAACTCTCAAAGATTCTCTTAGACTCAAGGTAAAATGGCAAAAAAAATTCCATGGAAATAGAAACTGAAAGCAAGCAGGAGTGTCTATTCTCATATCAGATAAAATAGACCCTAAATCAATGATACATTTAAAAAAGACAGTCATTATATAATGATGAAGGGAGAAAGTCAGCAATAGGACACGATAATCACAACACATATGACTCTAACACAGGAACTCCCAGATTAATAGAACAAATTCTATTATATCGAAGCAAGAAATAAACAGCAACTTCCAAGGACTTCAACACTCCACTGATAGAACTAGATAGATCTTCAAGGCAGAATATCCACAAAGAAACAGTAGACTTAAATTTGACTAAAACAAATGGACCTAACAGATATTTGAAGACTGTACTATCCCCAAACTAGAGAATATACAATCTTCTCCTCAGCACCTGGGATATTTTCCAAGTTGGATCCAAATAAGTCTCAGTTAATTCAGAAAAATTGATAATATGCCATGTGTCTTCTCAGTGGAATAAAATTGTTAATAGAAAAGAAATTCCAAGAAGCTCTCTCAAAACTATACAAATATGTAGGAGTTGAACAGTTGGTGCTGAATATTCCTCAGGTCAATGATGAAATCAAGATATAATTAAAACAAATTTTAATTGAATGAGAACTGCCACATAAACTACCAACAACTCTGAAATACAGCAGTGCTAAGGGGGAAGTTTGTAACAGTAAATAACTACATCCCAAAAACAGAAAAATCACAAGTGAACAACCTCATATCATACCTTAGGGAACTAGAAAAAAGGACAAACCAAACCCCAAGATACCAGAAGAAAACAAATAAAAAACATCAAAGCACAACTAAACAAAATTGAAATAAAAGAAACATAAATGATAAATGAAGCATATAAATGATAAATGAAAGTTAAGTGATTCCTTGGTTCTTTGAAAAGATAAACAAAATTGACAGACTACCAGCTAGCTTAATCAAGAAAAGGGGAAAGAAGATTCAAGTGGACTCAGTCAGAAGTAGGAAAGGAGAAAACATTACAAATGATATCACAAAGATACAAAAATCAACTGAGACCAGCACCGTTATGCTCACAAACTAGAAACCATGTAGGAAACAGATAAAGTTTTAGAAACATACGACTTCACAAGCTGCAAACAGGAAGAAACAGAAACACCACACCAAATGTGATTGAATTAGAAAGAAAAAAAAAGAACCCCCCCAAATGTCTGGATCAGATGACTCACAGCCAAATTCTATAGACCTATAAAGAACTGGTACCTCTCCTACTGAAACTGTTCCATAACATTAAGAAGGAAGGAATTCCTCCTAACTCAGTCTGTGAAGCCAGTATCGCTCTGATACCAAAGATGGGAAAAGACACACACACACACACACACAAAAAAAAAACTATAGGCCAATATCCCTTATGAATATAAATGCAAAAATCCTCAACACAACACTAGAAAATTGAATCTAATAGCACATCAAATCATTAATACACCGCCATCAAGTAGGTTTCATCTCACAGATGCTGGGATGTTTCAACATATGCAAATCAATAAATGCAACTTAGAACATAAACAGAATTAAAAATAAAAAGTATATAATCATCTCATTAGATACAGTAAAGTCATTAGATAAAATCCAGCACTGCTGCATGATAAAAGCACTTTCCAAACAAGGCATAGAAGAAATATACCTCAAAATAATAAATGTCAGCTGCAACAAACTCACAGCCTATATCATAGTGAATGATGTAATGTTTAAATTATTCCCTGTAAGAACTGGATGGTGGAAGGATGCCCACCTTCACCATTTCTATTTAACATAGAACTAGAAAACAGAAATTGGGCAACAAGAAGAAAGAAAGGGCACCCAGATCAGAAAAGGGAAAGTCAAGTTATTCCTGTTTGCTCATGATATGATTGTATCTCTAGAAAACATTAAAGATCGCTGAAAAAAACTCTAGAATTCATAAATACATTCGGTAAAGCCTCGGGTTAAAAATTAATGTGCACAAATCTATAGCATTTTTACACACTAATAACAAACATGCTGAGTTTCAAATGAAGAATTCAACACCATTTACAATAGCTGCAAAATAGTAAAATGCCTAGAAATATATTTAATCAAAGAGGTGAAAAATCTCTACAAGGAGAGCTCCAAACCACTGATGAAAGAAATCACTGATGACACAAACAAATGGAAAAACATTCCATTTTCATGGATCAAAAGAACCAATATTGTCAAAAGGTCCATACTGCCCAAAGTGATTTAAGGATTCAATGCAATTCCCATCAATATACCAACGTCATGTTTCACAGAATTAGAAAAAAAAATTCTAAACTTCATATCAAATCAAAAGAGCCCAATTAGCCAAAGCAATTCTAAGCAAAAGAACAAATTTGGAGGGATGGCCTCAAAGAGTTCTATAGGCTGAGGTAACCAAAAGAACATACTACTGTGATAAGAGTGGACATACTGATCAATGGAACAGAAAAGTGAACCCATAAATGAACCTATACACCTGGGAACAACTGTTCTTTGATAAAGCAGACAAACATGTACACTGGGAAATAAACCCAGTATTCAATAAATGTGCTTGGAATATTAGACAGCAGAATGTATCTCTCACCCTACACAAAAATTAACTAAAGAGAGATTAATAGTTTAAAAGTAAGATCTGATTCTATAAAACTTTTAGGAAAAAATGGGAAAAGTTCACCTGGACATTGGTCAAGGCAAAGAATTTATGATTAAGAACACAAAATAAAATACAACAAAGCCACAAATAAATTAGTGGGACTTAAATGAACAAAATTATTCAGCATAGCAAAAGAAATAATCAGCAGAGTAAACAGGCAACCTATAGGATGGGAGAAAATCTTTTGGACCCTATACATCTGACAACGGACTAATATCCATTATCTACCAGGAAGTCAAACAAATCTGCAGCAAGAAAAATAATCCCATAAAAAATAGGAAAAAGGACATGAACAGACAATTGTCAAAAAAAGATACACAAATGGCCAATAAACATATGAAAAAATACTCAATATCATTAATCATTAGGGAAATACAATTAAAAACACAATGAAATACCATCTTATCATAGTCAAAGATAAGGCTATTACAAAGTCAAAAAACAACAGATGCTGGCATGGAGGCAGTAAAACCAAAATATACTTGTTGATGGAAAGTTAACTAGCACAACCCTTATGGAAAGCAATATGTGTAGCTCTCAAAGAATAAAAAGAACTACCATTTAACCCAGCAAGTCCACTACTGGGGATCTTTCCAAAGTAAAAATGTCATTTCAGTATAAAAAAAAAAAGAAAAAAAACACCTGCCCCTTAATGTTAATTGTGCTACACTTCACAATTGCTGAGATAGGGAACCAACCTAAGTGCTCACCAACTCATGACTAAAGAAAATGTGGAATACTATTCACCCACAAAAACGAAATGGTACCTTTTGCAGCATCCTGGATGGAAGTGGCAGACAGTATCCTAAGAGAAATAACAGGAACAAAATCCAAAAGCCACATAATTTTTCCCTTAGAAGTGGAAGCTAGGCTCTGCACCCATAGTAGCACAGTGGTTACGGTGCCAGCCACATATACCAAGGCTGGTGGATTCGAACCTGGCCGGGGCCAGCTAAACAACTTCAACAAAAAAATAGCCAGGTGTTGTGGGGCGCCTGGAGTCCCAGCTACTTGGGAGGCTGCGGCAAGTGTATTGCTTAAACCCAAGACTTCGAGGTTGCTGTGAGCTGTGGCGTACCACACTCTACCTAGGGCAACAAAGTGAGACTCTGTCTCAAAATTAAAAAAATAAAAAAGTGGAAGCTAAACAATGGGTATTGTGGTCATACAGAGTAATGTAATGAAAACTGGAGGCTCAGAAGGCAGAGAATGTGGGAGAGGGGTGTGGGACGAAAATTTACCTATGAATACAATGTACAGCCAGGGATCCTCAAACAGGGGCCCATGGGCCACATGAGGCGGTGTGATTGTGTTGGTTCCCATTTTGTTTTTTCACTTCAAAATAAGATATGTGCAGTGTGCATAGGAATTTGTTCATTGTTTGTTTGTTTGTTTGTTTGTTTTAAACTATAGGCTGGTCCTCCAATGGTCTGAGGGATAGTGAACTGGCCCCCTGTTTAAAAAGTTTGAGGACTTCTGTGGGTATATTTAAAAACTTTTCCACTATGCAATTAATTCATCCATGTAACAAACAAAATTGAATCCCCTAAATCAACTTAAAGACAAAAACAAAAAAGAAAAAAGAAAAAAGACGAGACTGAAACCTTGCCATAGCTTGTGGTGAAACTCCAGAGCTATTTTCTTTTCCTATCTTCCTCCTCCAACACCAGGATATAAGGTACAGTAAGTTGGAAGTAAGACAACCATAATCTCAGTAGTTTATGACACTTTAATTCACTTTAATTGAATGAGATTGCACTTTAAAATGAACAGGATTGATATTTAACTAAATAGACACCGTTTTTCTAAAGAATGTGATCATAAAATTTTGAAATTAAACAGAATTATGAAAAAACTGGAGGAGTCCTCCCGCACACAGCCCCACAAAAAGTAATTCAATGGAGCACATTCGGTAACAATTACTGTAAAAATAAAATATTTCTTTTAAAGTGAGTTGAGATTCTTAACTAAGGTTATTAAAGAAATAATACAATTTTAATATTCTATCCTGTTTTGCATTCTGTTTTTCATTCTAGTACTTGTAGTGGGGTAACATAGACATGCTGTACTTGTGCATTAGGGCAAGGGGAAAAAAAATGTAAATCTTCTTAGAGGTACTATGCCCAGAAGATTTGGTGAGAAAAGATCTTTCTGTTTCTGTGTAGCCCAATATCCTGTCAGGTAGAAGAATAGGTATATGACTCAGACCAGATGTCTTTGGAAAAAATACTTGTGGGACAATTTGTCTGCCCTTGTCCCAGTGATTTTAGCAGATTGCCTCTAACTGGATGTCATGTAGGTAGGAAACCAGCAGGCAGCCTAATTCTTGGTCTGATCATAACTAGCACAATGTGACTTGTCAGATGTTATCTTGAATAATAATGTCCTAGATCTTAATTATACCTTAATTATATGTATTTTCTTCCCCGTCTATAATTAGAACAAGGTCATTTTGGAAAGTTACCAGCATTCCTATGCAGTTACCTAAAAGCTATAATTTTTTTAGACTTAATTTTTTTTTCTCTGATATACATTAATTCATTTGCCTTTCCTTGCCTAGAAAGATTTCTTGAATTTGTGCCTGAATTGACCTTCTCTGAGTCAAATACCAGATTAACTTAAAATCAAGTAGAATTGCTGATACAATTACCATGTCACAGCATCAAGCATTTACTCGGATTTGGAAACAGGATACAATAGGGTCTGCTTTCAGTCAGGTAACTCTGAAGTCTAATGTGATCCTAATAGTTTATGCAGTTTAAATCTTTCTCATTGGAGACAAGGGGCTATTTATCATAACCATATCAATTAATAAGAAATAGACATGATATAATAGAAATCATAATAACAAATTTTTAATTTCAAAGCTTTTAATTATTTGGAGTCTCTAACATCAATAGAGAAGAAAACATATGTCCATTTTATTAGGGTGGTTCCATTACAAGTGACACTGTGGCTAAGTTGAAGGAATGAGTCACCTGTGGTGCAGAAAAAAACAATTTCCATTTGCTAATGTGTTGTCAGGGAAGTCCAATGGCCAGCCTGACTGTTGTCATAGATAGAGGTAGTTGTCAGGCTAAATTAGCAAAACCATTTTTCTTGCCTTCTATAAACTGTTTATAGCATATCAAGGAGGAGAACAGCAGTTCGTTGTATCACATTTTAATGGAAAGAAAAAAGATTGTGGACCGACCCAGCAGATTCAAATGTATAGATTTTTTTTTTTCTTCTTTCATACCAAAAACACAAAAAATGACTTGAATTATAAAAAACTAATGGATATAATAAAAGTAACAAATATATGTAAATTATAAACATAAAAATATGTGTCTTTAATAACAAATATATGTATATTATAAACAAAAAATGACTTGAATTATAAAAAACTAATGGATATAGTAAAAGTAACAAATATATGTATATTATAAAAATAACTTATATATGCAAATATGCACAAACATAAGAAATGAAAGGAGCCTCCTTTTATGCCGTTTCCAGGTTTCCCAATCCCCTTCCTAGAAATAATATTATCTGTTTCTAGTGTTATACTTATTTTGGTATAAATTTTGTCAGTCTTTCAGTTTACCACGAGTGGTAGCCTGTTATTCTATTAATACCGGATGGTAATTTAGTCAGTCCCCTACAGACATTCAGGTTTTCTCTTATTTCCTACCTTCATCCTACTCCCCTGAGCAAAATGCCACAAGCAGAAGACTAATGTAAAAGTAAGACATAGTTTGAATGTTAGATTTGCCATTCTCTAGATACGTTGACTTTCTGTTAGTTATTTAGTGTTTTGAAGTGTCAATTTTATCATTTGGAAGTATGGAGAAAACAGTGCTCATCAGTAGTAGGGTGAGAACAAATGAGATGATGTAAGCGTGCACCTCGATTCGATACATGCATTAATGTGAGAACTATAGACAAAAACATACAAGCAAATAAAATCTTCACACAAATCCATAGTTTTGAAATTCTCAAAATAACACACATATATATTCTAAGTAGAATTAAAAGTAACAATACCATGGGCATTAGAAAAAAAGAGAAAAATGGAAATAGTCAGAATATGAACTGTTCATTTTTTTAACATTCTAAAAATAGATTTTTGGTCTGAATGCTAATATAGCAAAGCTAGGAGTCATGGATGACTAATATTCATGTATATCTGATAGAATGCTCTGAATATGTTCATTTTCTTTCAAAATGTATGAAGAAACAAGCTTCAAGGAACAATAATAAAAATAGTTCCCAAATTAAGCTGAATAGAAGAACAAAGAAGAACTGCACACCCTGCATAATTTGAGCTCTCAGCTACCGTGGATGGGAGACACCTCAGAGAAGACGGTCATACTCATCAGAATATTATGTATAGAGCATATTTCACTTATTCTGAAAGTAGAGATACTTTTATAATTAAAGCTGTTATTGAATGCATTATGTATAATGCAGTTTTGTGTGTGCATATATATACATACATATATAGTTAGATAATACTTGATATAATGGTAAATAAATGCTTGGAAAGTTTTTATATTAATAGTAATATATTCATGTTATATTAGTTACAGATGTCAGTAATTCAAATACCTTTTTCTCTAGAAAGTTTATAAGATCTACTCAGTTAAAGAAACATGGTGAATAAATATATATCTCATTTTTATGCCTGGAGTAAGGTACGTTGGTATTCAGTAATTAGATATATGATAAATTCTAAAAACATATGCATTTTAAGTATAATTCTATTAGTGTGATACAATTGTATTTTGGTAATGAGGCTTGGTTTAAAATGTTCAGATAAAAGCACTACAGATGCTCCTTAACATACAGTGGAGTTACATCAGATAAGCCCACTTTAACTTGAAAATATGTTAGGCTGAAAATGCATTTAATACACCTAACCTACCACGTGTCATAGCCTAACTTGGTCTATTTAATTGTGCTCAGAACACTGACACCAGCACAGCACCCTGTGTAGGATCAATCAGGTTTTTACCCTGATGAGAACTTGGCTGACTAGGAGCTGCTGTCAGGTTCCACTACCCAACAGCTTGAGATAGTATTGCACCACTTATTACAAGTTCTGGAAAAGATCACCATTCAAAATTTGAAGTATCGTTTCTACTAAGCAGAGAAATAGATGTCTGGAACAGAATCAAGAACCAAGAGATGGATCCAGCTACTTACCGTTATCTGATCTTTGACAAGCCAATTAAAAACACTCAGTGCGGAAAAGATTCCCTATTTAACAAATGGTGCTGGGATAACTGGCTAGCAATCGGAAAACACTGACACTTGACCACCACATTTCACCATTAAGTAGGATAGACTCTCCATGGATAAATGATTTAAACTTAAGATATGAAACTACTTGAAGAAAGTGCAGGGAAAACTCTTGAAGGAATAAGCCTGGGTGAATATTTTATGAGGAGGAATCCCCAGGCAATTGAAGCAGTATCAAAAATACATTACTGGGACCTGATCAAACTAAAAAGCTTCTGCCCAGCCAAGAACATAGTAAGTAAAGCAATCAGACAGCCCTCAGAATGGGAGAAAATATTTGCAGGTTATACCTCCAATAAAAGTTTAATATCACAGTGAATTCACAGAGAACTCAAATGTATTACCAAGAAAAGAACAAGTGATCCCATCTCAGGGTAGGCAAGAGACTTGAAGAGAAACTTCTCTAAAGAAGACAGATGCACAATCTAAAGACACATGAAAAAAAGCTCATTGTCCTTAATCATCAGAAAAATGCAAATCAAAACTACTCTGAAATATCACATAACCCCAGTAAGAGTAGCCCACATAACAAAATCCCAAAACCAGTGATGTTGTTGCTGATATGGAAAAAAGGGCACACTTCTACAGTGCTGGTGGGAATGCACACTAATGCATTCCTTTTGGAAGGATGTTTGGAGAATACTTAGAGATCTAAAAATACACCTGCCCTTTGATCCTACAATTCCTTAACAAGTTATATACCCACAAGACAAAAAATGACAATATAACAAAGACATTTGGACCAGAATGTTTATTGCAGCCAAATTCATAATTGCTAAGTTATGGAAGAAGCCCAAGTGCCCATCGACCCATGAATAGACAAGCAAATTGTGCTACATGTATACCATGGAATATTATGCAGCCTTAAAGAAAGATGGAGACTTTACCTCTTTCATGCTTTCATGGACAGAGGTGGAACATATTCTTCTTAGCAAAGTATGTCAAGAATGGAAGAAGTATCCAATGTACTCAGCCCTACTATGAAGCTAATTTATAGCTTTCATATGAAGGCTATAACCCAACTACAGCACAAGAATAGGGGGAAAGTGCCAAGGGAGGGGAAGGGAGGGGGGATGTCAGGGTGGAGGGAGGGTATTGGGTGGGGCCTCACCTACAGTGCATTTTAGAATGGGTACAGTCAAAAACCTACTAAATGCAGAATACAAATGTCTACATACAATAACTAAGAAAATGCCATGAAGGCTACGTTGAATAATTTGATGAGAATATTTCAGATTGTATATGAAACCAGCACATTGTACCCCTTGATTGCACAAATGCACACAGCTATGATGTAACAATAAAAATAAATAAATAAATAAATAAATAAATAAATAAATAAATAAATAAATAAAATAAGGAAGTTGTGGTAGACATAATTTTGTTGTTGCTGGTATTGTTTTGACACACCACATTCACAATTTTTTTCTAGAAAAAGTATCTAAAGTGTCCTTCAGGAAACTCACCTATTTTCTGAGTCCCAGTCTGTACAAGTGGAGTTGCTTATTCTCCAGACCCATATGTTAAGTTGTGGATATTTGTTCAGTCTTGGTAAAAAGAACATTCTACAAATGTCCATAGTAAGCCCCTTAATATTTACGATACTGGTGCACAATCCAGAACTTACCTCTGGATCATGAGCTGCAGGTATTCTGGGGGATAGCTACCATGGTTTTACCAACTCCATGAAGATAAAAGGTAGCATCTCCATCATAATTGATGAACTGTTCATACTAAGGGCAAGATTTCACATGTTGTCATTAAGCATAGATAAAAGGAAGGCACTGACAACACCTTTCCTAAAGAGGGAGCTTCCATGCTTGATAACAGCCCAACAGATATTGCTTTAGAACCCAAAGAACAGCCCCATGTACACTCCTGCCAATGGCATCAGTAAGCTCTGCAGTGCCGTGATCAGCCTCAAGAAAATGGTGCTTGGGTTCAGTCTGGGAAAGGGGAAGGAACAAGATAGGGTCATGATATGAGCAGAAAAGACCTTTGTTCCACCAGCAAGGGTATTCTTTACCATCTTCATTTTTTTTTTTTTACTTTGCCACTCACTCTAAGGCATTCTTTCCTTTTCCTCACAGCTTTATTTTAACCCTGGATGTATGTAAGAGGCTTCCTGGACAACAATACTGCCACTGACAGGTAGGTGATCCTTTTGCTTTGAAAATGTCATTAATCCAAGCAACATGAAGAAATATTTAGGAAGGAAACCACTAATGCAGGTCACTTTCCAGTAAGGAAACCACGCCATTGAATTAAAAGTATGCGTCCCTAACACAGATTCTTAGGCAGCATTTCTCTAGCCTATCCTGAGACCTTCCCTCAGTCAGCCTAGTATCTCTGCTGTGTCAATAAATACAAGCCCTCCCACCACCTGTGCTTCCTCTGATCACTGACAACTTTTTCATAAAAATGATTAAGTCACTATTTTCTGAAATATATGCATATCTTTGACTCTCTCTTCAGATATGGAAGACCTATCTTCCTAACTGTTCCACAGGATAAGACACAGCCAAGGAGGGCAAAGGTGTGGACTTCAATATAATGTCATTAGGGCAAAGTTAAGAGTTAGCAAACAGAGCCCATCCTCTCATACCTTATCAGACTTCATCAGAAAAGCAATAGTGTTTGGGGGTACATGATATCCATTCCTCAACAAGAGCTCCAGAAGATTGGTCACTTTATTGAAGCCAAAATAGGCTACCAGGAAAAGCTGAATTAAATTCTGCCTTTTCATAATACCAGCTGAAAAATACCTAAAACTAACCAAAGAAACAAAAGCATATGCCCCCAACAGAGTACACAGAAAAGACATCCCTCTTATTAAAATATTTGCTAAGGGGAATTAATATTCTCCATCAGGAGAGTCAATGTGTTCTCAAAAAGGAATGAATTACCGTATATACTCGAGTATAAGCCAAGTTTTTGTGCCGAAAATTTGTGCCAAAAAACCCGAACTCGGCTTATACTCGGGTCATACAGGTTATTTGATTCAGTGCACTTAGCTTAACAGGTAATCAAGCTAAATCACAAAGGTTAAAATCCTTCAAAACTGGATTCCTCCTC
>CAUYPK010128209.1:0-13040 GCA_963574355.1 Loris lydekkerianus
GCCCATCGACCCACGAATGGACTAGCAAATTGTGGTACATGTATACCATGGAATACTATGCAGCCTTAAAGAAAGATGGAGATTTTACCTCTTTCATGTTTACATGGATGGAGCTGGAACATATTCTCCTTAGCAAAGTATCTCAAGAATGAAAGAAAAAGTATCCAATGTACTCAGCCCTACTATGAAGCTAATTTATAGCTTTCACATGAAGGCTATAACCCAACTATACCAGAAAACTATGGGGAGCGGGCCAAGGAAGGGGAAAGGAGGGGTGAGATTAGAGTACAGGGAGGGCAGTGGGTGGGGGTACAACTACAGTGCATCTTGGAATGGGTACAGGCGAAACTTATTAAATACAGAATACAAATGTCTACATATAATAACTAAGAAAATGCCATGAAGGCTACGCTGAACAGTTTGATGAGAATATTTCAGATTGTATATGAAACCAGCACATTGTACCCCTTGATTGCACTAATGTACACAGCTATGATTTAACAATAAAAATAAATAAATAAATAATAATAAATACATAAAATGTTAATATTTTGGAAAAAAAGAAGAGATACATACAAATATCTTGTGTTAAAAAAAAAAAGATTTTTAAATAGTAAAAAGTGGAAATAGCCTGAAAGTACATCAACCACAGCTGCATGACTGAATAAATCAAACCCACCCATCAGAATATTTACCCTGCAGAATATTATGCTGCAATTACAAGGAACAAAGGAGGTAAGTGTGTATTGGTCGGCAAAGATGTTCTGAGCACTAAGAATGAAAGACTTTGGTAAGGGCTGGGTTTGACATAATCCCATTTCTGTAAAAATAAAACTGAATATAAATTACATCTGTATACAGATACAATTTATATGTGTATACAAATTTATATTTATGTACCATTGTATAATAATTGGATAAAGACAAACTAAAGTTAACATCAGAAACCTCAAGAGGGGTAGGTTCAAAAGAAAAGAAAAACTGGGTCATAGCTTTCATATGAAAGCCATAAATTAGTTTTATAGTAGGGCTGAGTACATTGGATACTTTTTCCTCCATTCTTGAGATACTTTACTAAGAAGAATATGTTCCAGCTCCATCCATGTAAACATGAACGAGGTGAAGTCTCCATCTTTCTTTAAGGCTGCATAATATTCCATGGTGCACATGTACCACAATCAGCCCTACTATGAAACTAATTTATCGCTTTCTTATGAAAGCTATAACCCAATTATAACCTAAGAATATGGGGAAGAGGAAGAGGGAGGGGAGGGGAGGGAAGGGAGGGGGGAGGATGGGCGGAGGGAGGGTGATTGGTGGCATTACACTTATGGTGCATCTTACAAGGGTACATGTGAAACTTAGTAAATGTAGAATATAAATGTCTTAACACAATACCTAAGAAATGTCAGGAAGGCTATGTTAACCAGTTTGATGAAAATATGTTAAATGGTCTATAAAACCAGTGTATGGTGCCCCATAATCGCATTAATGTACACAACTATGATTTAATAATAAAAAAACAAAAATAGTAAATAAAAATAAAAAAAGACAAAGAAAAGAAAAAACTTAACTCTTTTAAAAACAATCTTATTTTATTTTACCTTTTTAAAGAGACAACTTCTCTCTTCTGTTGGCCAGTAATAGTTATCACTGCTCACACAGCCTTGCCTCAGACCTCTGAACAGTCGGGAGTAAAGGTGTGCACCACCATACCAGGAGTTTTTTTAGTGACAGAGTCTGGCTATGTTGCCCAAACTGGTCTTGAACTCCTAGTCTCAAGCAATCCTCCCACCTGGGCCTCCCAAAGTGCTGGGACTATAGGCATGAGCCACCATGCCCAGCCATTAAATTATTTGTGTAATAAAAATGAGGAGAAGAGTTGAAGGATAAAATTGGACTGGTATAGTATGTTTACTATATGTGGGCATGCACAGACATGATTTTTTAATCATTATTATCAAAAGCTATGTGCAGAAACTGAGTTCATGAGACATTCTTCTTAAAGGTCTGACTGATGTCCTGATGTCAACCCAGGCGATACTCCTAGTCTGAGTGTTTTCGTTTAGCCGTTATGTTGTGTCTGCTGCAACATATAGCTGTTACACCAGTAATCACTTGTCAGTTTTGTTCACAAACATCCAATATCACTGCTGAAAAAGTATAGTTCCCTTCCACAATGCACTTGTTAAACCTCCAAACAATTCCAGTAGCTCATATTCAGAAAGAATCTGGTAGGGTTTTATACACTGTAAGGAATGTGTGTATCATCAGGTGCCCCAGAGCAATTCCAGAAATAACACGCAGGTTTTACACAACTGTTTCATCAGATTTGGAAAAAAAAGATCTTAAGATGAACAAAAACAAGAAAAAAAGGTGATCAGAAGGAACAGTAGTCTGCCTAGAAAGTGTCAACTATCAAAAAGGAAAGAGAAAATGCCACTCTTTAAATCCTAAATTAAATTTCCAAATAATTTTTATGGCTGGATCTAGTCTTGACTTATAATACATTTAAAAAAACTGCAAAGCACAGTAAATTAATTTTACTTCAGAAACTTATAAATGTCTGTCAATTTAAAAAGCACTTATCCTTTTTTTTTTTTTTTTTTTTTTTGCAGTTTTTGGCTGGTGCTAGGTTTGAACCCGCCACCTCCGGCATATGGGGCTGGTGCCCTACTCCTTTGAGGCAATAAGTGTCACCTGAAAAGTACTTACCTTTTTAAAAATATTTTCATACTCTCAGAACTTAACAAAAAACATCTCTTTTATATTGTTCTAGTTTTTAAGTAAAATTTGGCATATTCAGATCAGTAAAACATTTGTGGGTAAGATCTGTGCAGCCAAATCTTTAGACTTGGCTGTTCTAACACTGAGGCTACACACATACACGCTGGGAAAACCTGCCCAGGTGATGTATCCACCAACCATTTGTCCTCACAAAGGTGTCTGAGACTCGAAATTTTGTTGCTGGTTGGCAGAGGGTCGGGGGACAGGGAAATGACAACTGAGTTATAAAAATCAGTAATACCCTGATTTCAGCTTCATGCTGTTCCTTTACAGCTGTCCTTTGCAAGCTGGATAAAGTGTAAGTCAGGCCAAAGGACAAGAGAAGAGAGAGAGCAGGTTAAAGGTCACTAAAATGTTAGGAGAGGATGTGGACCCCCCCCAAGTGGAGCTGCTCACCAGCCACCAAACTGTGTTTTCCATAATGCCAAGGTTCCAAAGTGACCAAGAGATAAGACAATTTCAACAATAAATAATGTATATTTTCTCATAGCCAATTCAGAAACACTGAAAAAAAAAGCCAGCCAGGAAAAACGGCTTTGCTTCCACTAGCTTCTAAGAGCTTAGAACATACGCTCCTCGAGCACAAGAGTAGAGCTTGAATTTCATCTCATCCCTTGGTGCCTGCTCAGTACCACCCATACAGCAACTTAAGGTAGGGTGGGTAGGTGGGTGGGTGCTTATTTATTTATTTAACTTGTATTAATTAATTAACTAGGACAGGGACTCACTCTGTTGCCCTGGGTAGAGTACCATGGCATGATAGTTCACAGCAACCTCAAACTCTTGGGCTCAAGCTACCCTCTTGCTTCAGCCTCCCAAGTAGCTGGGACTACAGGTACCTTCTACAACACCTAGCTAATTTTTCTATGTTTAGTAGGGACAGTTTTTCTCACTTTTCTCTCAGGGTGGTCGCAGACTCCCTAGCTTAAGCAATCCACCTGCCTTGGCCTCCCAGAGTGCTGGGATTACAAGCATGAGCCACCACGCCCAGCCAGCAATTTCAGTTTAAAAAAATGTTGAAGGAAAGAGCAAACACAATTTCTTCTACCAAGTGCCAAGTTTACTACACCACTGAATATCTACAAAAGTCACTGTGAAAGGGTCACATGCAGGGTGAACAAGAGTCAGTAGATTCCAACCAAGTGTGAAGTGTCTCTAACTGCTCTGAAAACGTGGCCTTAGCAATCGGTGCTCATTCTGTCCTCTCTATTTCAATGGAAAAAGGGAGTGACATTAGCAAATTTCCACAGATGTTCCCGTTGGCCGCTTTGGATTATATTTTATGTATACTTTTGTTTTCACCAAGTGCAGGGGCTCTCAGCAGGCTCTTCATGCATTTAAGCCCTGACGTTCCTGCCGTCTGCTTGAGGGTGAAAGCGCTTCAGTTTTCCCTTAAAATGTCACGATGTCCTCAGCATCAATTTCCGTTTCCAGCATGTTATGTGGGATGATTTAAAATGCAAACTACCTGCACAACTGAAATAGTGTTTTTAAAATACTAAGAGAGAAAAGGCTCTTAAAAAAACTAAAACCTCTCATTCAGGACTCTGCCAATAACACCCAAAAGGAAGAATAAAATTCTTTTTGCAATATTTACAAGCAAGTTTTATTAAAACTCATTTGCTTTGTGTTTTCTTCCAAGTTGATTCTAATTGTACTTTAAGATACAGCCTGAGTAAGCACATTGTTTCAAGTCCGGGTATGACCATGTCAACTCCCCACACTCCCTGTGCCAATCACAGGCCAGACCCAGAACAAAAGAGTCGCTTGAAGCAAAGTGAACCAGCGCCTTCAGCACTTCCTACTGGTGTTTTTGAAACACAAGGACTAAAATGCATTTCTTTCCCATTTAACTGAGCAGAACACAGTGCTGGGCTTCATTTCTGTGTATCCACAGAAACACAATGAAGAGCCTGACAAAGAAAAGCCAGACAGAATTTGACCAAATACGTTATTTTTACTTACTCATTTTACATCTACCAGTGTCTCAATTTTCTCTATATTGTGTCCAAAATAAGAACAAGCCACAAGTGACTGACTACTCTCTGGTAGAAAACTTAGTACTCTTACATTCTGCCTTCTGTATACTTAGGAATAAAAAAGAACTGTCCCCATAAAACGATGATCTCCAACTTCGGCCCTTTCGACACTGGCTGCCCACCTCCCTCCCCATCTTCTACCCCTTCTAGTAAAAACAGGAGCAGGGAAATCCACCAGCTCCCACCCACCAAACCCTCTTGTCCACCTGAAAATGCTTCTGGGAAATTTCCTCTAGTGACAGGAAACCCTCCTCTTATATTGGGACAATCCCTCCATCTATGCTTAGGATCAAATTCCCTCCCACCTTCTTGGGACCTTGCTTTGTCTTTTACGAAAAGAATTTTCAAATGCAGCTACATTTTAGAATCACCTAAGCAGTGTTATAAAGCTCAATGCCAGCCGTGCTTAACACTGAGGACTCGGGGACGCAGCCATCTCCATGAACCCATCTGGTATTTTCTGAGAGATTACCAATGGTTCCCACCTGAGGTCAGCGTTGAGAAGTCCCTCCTCTATCTTCCTCTCTGAGGACATTTACATACTTTCAGGTCTCTCCTAGTCTTAATAAACACAGCCTGCCTCAAATCCCTTGCTCCCTGAAAGGCTCAAAAGCCACGTGTGTGCTCCCGGCCACCCTCTGCCCACCACTCACTGCTTTACCCACTTCTTGCCCACTTGCCCTGAGGTTGCTCTGACCTTCAGCAGACTCTGGACAGCCTGGTGCTCAGCCCAGTGTCTCCAGGTTCTGTCCACCGAATGACCTTGACCACTCTGCAGGGGTTGCCCAGCAGCACATCTCTTGGGATTTCTTGCTTCTACTCATTTCTTTCCTTTGGAGCTGGACATGCGCATCTTTCTTTTCTATCAGGAAGGCTTCCTCCTTTTATGCCTCTGTTTTTTGTTTCCATTTTTTTATTCTCATCTTTTGGAAAAGCAGATAAATACATGGTGAAAACCCTTGTGTCTTTCCTATGGAGTATCTTCAGAGAAATCCTTTTTATTCCATCTTTTTCCACTTTGTTTTGTGGGATCCTGCATTTTTCATTTGTCTTTATACATTTGGCTGCTTCTAATGTGACTTTCATCTTTCTAATGGTTTCATTTTTATTTTTCTTCACTGGGATTAATCAGCTCACTTTCCGTCTCCGTTAGTTCCTCTTTTCTTTCATCATACCTATCTTTTCTTTAAGTTCTCTTTGAGGAAGCTGCAGTTTTCATTATTCCTTTCACAACTATGACTGTGAATTTCTCTTCTGTCTGGCTGTAATATACTTTGCTTTCTGATGCACATTCCCCTACCTGTTCTGTAGCTGCCGGTCTCCTGTTCTCCTGTGAATCTGCACTCTCTATGCCAAGATGTGGCAGAACCAGAAAGCATTCAAGCTGGGGCAGAGACAACCGGCTACTTGCTGGAGAACAGCACAGGAGGAGCAGCAGATCTCAAGTCTGTCCTTATCTTGAACATTCTCTCCACCTCAGTCAGGCCCATGCCCTGGGGGAACTTCACAGGCAGGGTTTGGGCATGACCTCCTTCTACTGAAAAGGAGAATCGATGCAGGTTAGAAAGAAGCCTCCTGACCACCACCTGCCAGACCCTTCGCCCAGCCTCACTTTGAGGAGCCTCTCACTCTCAGGAAGCTGTGCTGGGTATTACCATGTACTCAGTCGCCATGATGGCAAGGTGGGCACACAGGTCGAGCAATGACTCCATGTGGAAGCCACAACCTGCCCAGTGTGACATGGTCTCTCTTCCCCTCTGTCAGCTCCACATCCTCCAGTTTTCTGTGCACACAACCAAGTGTACAGCCAGTGCATTCCCTCCGCTGCTCACTACTTTTGTGAAGCCATTTATTTTTACAGTCCTGAGTCCTTGAGAAAACTGTATCCTGCCCACAACTTGAAGACTGTGTCAGCTCACAGCATCCTCTCTCCTTTGGTTCAAATTTCACCATATTAAGACCAGAGGTCTGAAGTTTAGGGTTTGTGGTTGAAGCTACAGTTACCTAACAGTAGATAGCATTTTCTTCATTTTTTCACTCTTTATTTTGTTCATTTTGGGCCTTCAGGATTAAAAATGGAATTAAAAAATGGCTTTACACCACCATCTTTAACTAGGTTTTGCCTAATTTTTTAAAATAGCTTAATGTAAGGCCAATAAATATTTCTCTTTTAGTAAAGACAACCAAAGATTAAGTATCTCAAAAGTTTTAAGTTGATTGAACTATGAAAACAAGCTTAACCTAAAATGTACTATTATGAATATTTCCAAAGACTGGAATCTTTTCTACTAAGCAAATTATTATTTTTGCTAAACTCTGTTACCTTATATGCAAATCACACACGTTTATCAAAGTTTTGAGATACACAAAAATCAAGAAATATAAAATCTACGTGGATGGAAACAAATGAAGCCTTCCCAGCAACACTGATAGGCCAAGCAAAGTTAAAACTTGGCCCGGTGCTCAGGTAAATCACAAAGGATGCTGTCATTGTGCTTCTTTGAAGTAAAATAACGGACTATAAAACAGTCTGTCTCAAAACTTTCATAATGACCCTTACACACACACTTTGCTTTCAGCTGATTAGCAGTCCCTGAGAGGAAGCATGCCACCCGTTTCAGTGACTCTGGATTCTAGCATTTGTCAAGAACTTGTGAACTTCATTTTAAAAATGTAGATGTTTAACAAATTATGATTCCTACCAATGCCAAAAATTATCTTTCATTTAACTTAATCCCAAACAAATTCAGGCTGAGTGTTTTGAGGAAGGAGATTCTTCCCTAAGAAAATATATTTGAAAGTTAATAATGTTTCCTCTAGACAACCACCTTCTTCTCTTACCCTGCACAGGTAGGAATGACTCCCCAGCACGGGTAAACTATCCACATAATCAGTTACCATGTAAAATTCAACTATTTCCTCTAATTATACTTTGAGGGTTTTTTTATTTGCTTCTTTAAATTAAGAAAAATATAAAACTAAAGCAACCACATGGGTTTTAAAAAGTCTGGCTTTCTCCCCCCACCATGAGCTATCACAATCCTAAATGCAAAATCAAAATCAATTGTAATAAGCAATTATATATTTAATTGACTTACAAATGACTCATTAATTTTTTCTAAATTCAATTACTTACTTTCAAAAGACTACCTTACATATAATATTATTATACATTCCATATTATTATATTCCATTTATACAATGAAACATTCCTCTACTTTATAATTTAAGTATTGCCTTCATAAAAAACAATTGTCCAAGTAAAGCAAATGCAAATTTCAGATAGCCTATTATTATATTTTTTTCTAATTGAAAGCGACAAAATGAAGACCTGCTAGATTATGACCCCTGAAAAGCTAGAGTTACAGTGTCAGGAGAAAGAGAAAAGGGGAGAGTCCAGAAAAGTGTCTCTCAGCACCAAAGTGCACGTCCCAGTAATGGAGGCGACGGCAGTAAATGGAACCTGACAAGTGTTCAGAGTCGGGAGCAATATTCCATCAAGCACTTTTAAATTCAGTTCCACACAAGTCAACTCAGTTTTGCCTGGAGATTTTGCCAGACATTTAGCGGGTGTGTATATAATGACTTGTCTCTCTGAATTGATGGTAGGGAGTGGAAAACAGCACAAGGAGGTGAATGGTGTTTGAAGAAAGCAGTAAACTAAAGACCTGTGAAAGAGAGCTGGAACGCGGGGATTCATTCAACAGCAAAACTTTTTATCTTCATTTTAACATCTTTTAGCGGTCATTTTTTGTTTTAAATCAAACAAAGCATAACTTTTGTTTTGCTCAGAAAGTTAAAAACAAAAATGTAATGCTATTAACTCCTAATTTCAAGAGCTACCTTCATCATCCTATTATCACAGGTGTCAAAGACAAGACTCCTTACCGTGTATTACAACTTCCAGTCATCTTTTGTAGCTAATCAAGTTATACTTACACCATCAGCATCCTTAGAATATTACCTTCAGGATTCATCTGAGTATTCAGTAGCTAAAATTCCTTGGAAGAAGTCCAAGATATAAGCCTCAGTCAAGTATTAAAATAATAATTTTTCAATATACAAAAGAGCAACAGTGTATGAATTCTTACGCCTGATCTCTATAACATCTTGTGTTAGCAAAATAAAAACATTTAACAAAAAGGCAGTTCAACCATTAGATTAAAATTAAGGTTAAAAAAATAATAATGTATAAGACAATATGCATTCTCTCCCTAACTTTCTCACCACACATGCCTTGCAGGGAAAGAGGAATAGCAGTCACTGGTCAGAAGGTTACTTAAATAAAAGATGTGGCTCATTGCCTTTAGCTTTATCCCTGACATTTAACTCTTCCAAAAATTTCCTCTGGTCCACTGCTTCCTGCTGAAAAAGTTTCCAAGCAAACCATGACCCCAATCTCCCAGGACGTGAGTGTGTACTTTCTTCATCAGTTGATTTATGGCAACCACTGCTACTCTAGGAACGGAGCACCCAAAATGTATGAGTAGACGCCTGCAGAAGGTCACAAAACCCTCAGGTTAAACTTCAACACAAACCAGGCCACTGGCCCAACATCTAAGCCACTGGGTATGCGGCTTTCCTCACATTGTCACTACCACTAGGCAGAGGCACATTCCCACTAGGCTGCTAAGAAAAGGTTGGGCAGTGGATCAACCCCTATGAACGGCAGGTTCCCCAGGCTGAGTCTAGCCCCAGGTTGACTGTGACGTTCAATCACTTCACTTATGTCTTCTTATCCTTCTTCCCGAGGACTCAAGAATTGCTGGAAATTTCTGCTGGTCATTGAGCATTTATAGCATGGCATTTGAGTGCTAACAGACCTTGGGAACAGCAGATTTAGTGTTTTCAGGGAAGAGTTTCAAGATACTCAAGCATTCATTCAACATATATTTTCAGAGCTGCTAGTATGTGCCAGGCATTATTCTAGCAGGGGTCCTCAAACTGCGGCCCGCAGGCTACATGAGACGGTGTGATTGTATTTGTTCCTGTTTTGTATTTTTACTTCAAAATAAGATATGTGCAGTGTGCATAGGAATTTTTTCATAGTTTTTAACTATAGTCTGGCCCTCCAACGGTCTGAGGGACAGTGAACTGGCCCCCTGTTTAAAATGTTTGAGGACCTCTGAATTATAAGGCATTTGGCACACATCACTGAACAAGACATCCCTTTTTAAGCAGACAGAAATAAAAACAATATGCATAATAAAAAGGTAAGTTATATAGTGTTCCGGAAGGTGGTAAGTCCTCAGAGAAAATAAAAGTGAGCAGCTCAGGGTAAGGACGTTCTGGCAGTCTGGGCACAGGAACAGCAGTTCTACGAAACAGCCAGGGCAGGCCTCACAGAAGGTGAGACATTCCACCCACAGCGGGCGAAGAGCTGACCAGGCTGGCCTCCAGAGAGGGGAACTCAGAGCAACAGAGACGCCAGGTGGCCTGCACGGCTGTCCCCCACACAGGAAAGAGGTGTGAGTGGCAGGAGTAGCAGCGTGAGCAGCAGAGATAAAGAAGGTCACAGAAGCAGGCAGCTCCTGTGGCTCAAAGGGGTAGGGTTCCGGCCCCATATGCCAGAGGTGGTGGGTTCAAACCCAGCCCTGGCCAAAAACTGCAAAAAAAAAAAAAGGAAGGTCACAGAAGCAACAGGGCCAGTTCATGGAGGACTCGGGGACCATCATGCGGACTTCAGCTTTTACAGTGAGATAAGAACTCATTAGAATGGTTCAAACACAGATATGATGTGCTCTGCCTCCTGTTTTGAAAGAATCACCCCATCAATTGTGAGGCTAGACTCTAGAAGCCAACAGGAGAAGCACAGAATATTTAACTAAAATGAGTAAAATATTGTTGCAGCTGATAAGTCACAACAAACAAGACAAGAAAAGGGAAAGAAAAATGATCTCTTCTTTGGAGTCAGGGAGGAAAGGCTGTGGGGGGTAAATGAGAGAAACCACCATTAGCAGGACCAGATACGGTGTGTTCTGAGGCCTCCCGCGTGGAGGACACCAGGCAGGACCAGATACGGTGTGTTCTGAGGCCTCCCGCGTGGAGGACACCAGGCAGGACCAGTTACGGTGTGTTCTGAGGCCTCCCGCGTGGAAGACACCAGGCAGGACCAGTTACGGTGTGTTCTGAGGCCTCCCGCGTGGAGGACACCAGGCAGGACCAGTTACGGTGTGTTCTGAGGCCTCCCGCGTGGAAGACACCAGGCAGCGGCTGCAGGACACGTAATGGTGGCTGCGGGCACAACTGCAGGCTGGCTCTGCATTGAGTCTGTCCTTTGAAGGAGGACAAGAGTTTGAACCAAGAGTTTGCCTTTCCTTCTTATTTGAAAGAAATTATTTCTCTAAATGCAAATACATGGCAACAACAAAAACAAAAATGGGGACGCACATCCCTGGGACTTCCAACCTGACCCAACATTTCGTCTGTATTAATTCTTAGCACTGACCTGCACTGAGCACAGAACACTTTTTTTTTTTTTTTTTTTTGACAGTCTCACTTTATCGCCCTTGGTAGAGTGCTGTGGTGTCACAGCTCACAGCAAGCTCAAACTCTTGGGTTTAAGTGATTCTTTTGCATCAGCCTCCCAAGTAGCTGGGACTACAGGCACCTGCCACACGCCCAGCTATTTTTCTTTTGCTGCAGTTTGGCAGGGGCGGGTTTGAATCTGCCACCCTCACCCTCGGTATATGGGGCTGGCACCCTACACACTGAGCCACAGGCGCCACCTAGCACAGAACACATTATATAGATCTGAATGCTCCTCCTCATTTTTTCTGCTTTCCAGAACATGCAGCACGTGTGCAGACTGCCTTTCAATTACCTCTACTAGCAGGAAAACAGGAGCATGTAAAGTGGAAAAAAATGATCAGTATAAATAAACATTAATACAGAACTAATTTTCTTAGTCCTCATTTCACTGAATAATTATACCTTTGGGCTAACATGAATAATGTATTAAGTAGCATGCAGTTTATATGTAGCACTGCAACTTCTGGCCTTCGTTATGCAATCATTTGAAATCCTTCGGAGGCAAACCACTGAAAAGTGACTTCCATACAAATATCAGGCTATGGATAGTTTACTAAGTGTCTTGTTAGGTTAACAAGAGCTATTCAAAAAGCTATTTTAAAAATCTTCTTTCTGAAATATGTTCAATAATTTATTAAAGTTCTAAAATGCCAAACTCTCTTTTTTTCTTAAACTCATTATACCTGCTGATCCTTAACTCAATTTAGCTTTTAAGAAATGTAAAAACCATACACAGGTATTTGCTTCCAGGTTTTTTTTCAGTTATATGAGTAGCCTATGCTTCAACAAGAACCACTGTTAAAATATTATCCTCATAAGATAATTCTATTTGGGGGTTTGGGGACCTAAGGCCCTATGGGATTCCACCTCACATTAAAGCTGTCTCCATTTTAGCTGTTATAACAAGAGGACAAATGTAATGAAGTATCAATAATACATTAATCCTTAGCCTTGACCTGCCCTAAGGACAGAACATTTTGTAGAGACCTGAGTGGTCCTCCTCATTTTTACTGCTTCTTCACAATCCGTTACATTGTATCATCATAAAATGGTAATCTAATTATGACAACTATTAATTATGCTCATGATTAATTTGAAATACCTGACACGAAATGTAAGCGGTACGGTGAGAGAGAACAGTCATAATGAAATTCCAGCACCTGAAACTGACGGGCATCCTTATCAGTCAAGTAATTGTGCTTAATTTCCTCTCAGCTGGTAGAGTTGATACCTAGTATTATTTCTTTGTTGTTGTTAAATCACAGCTGTGTACATTAATGCACTCATGAGGTACAATGTAGGTTTTATATACAATTTGAAATTTTTTCATCAAACTGGTTAATATAGCCTTCACAGCATTTTCTTAGTTATTGGGTTAAGACATTTATATTCTACATTTAGTAAATTTCAAATGTACCCTTGTAAAATGCACCTTAGGTGTGCTCCCACCAATTACCCTCCCCCATCCACCCTCCACCCTCCCCTCCACACACTCCCCCCTTTCCCATTCTTCCTAGGCTATAGTTGGGTTATAGCCTTGATACTTGTTCTTCTATTCTTGAGATACTTTGCTAAGAAGAATATGTTCCAGCTCCACCCATGTAAACATGAAAGAGGTAAAGTCTCCATCTTTCTTTAAGACTGCATAATATTCCATGGTGTACATATACCACAATTTATTAA
>CAUYPK010128214.1:0-28975 GCA_963574355.1 Loris lydekkerianus
ACATGAAGGCTATAACCCAACTATACCACAAGACTATGAGGAAAGGACCAAGGAAGGGGAAGGGAGGGGGGAGGTTTGGGTGGAGGGAGGGTGATGGGTTTGGCCACATCTATGGTGCATATTTTTATCTATAATAAAAAAATAAATAAATAAATAAATAAAAAAAAAAAAAAGCTTTGTCTTCAATTTCAGAGATTCTTTCTTCTGCCTGGTCAACCTACTGAGGTATTCTACTGTATTTTGGAGGCCCTTGAATAACTTTTTCATTGCCTTGAGCTCTGCTATTTCTTTTCTCATCATGTTCATATCTTTGGTGACTTTGTCTTTGAATTCATTAATTTTTCTTTTTTTTTTCTGACAGAGTGTCACTAATTCACCCTCGGTAGAGTGTCGTGGTGTCACAGCTCACAGCAACCTCAAACTCTTAGGCTTAAGCAATTCTCTTGCCTCAGCCTCCCAAGTAACTGGGACTACAGGCTCCTACCATAATGCCCAGCTATTTTTGGTTGCAGTTGTTATTGGTGGTTAGCAGGCCCAGGCCAGGCTCTAACCTGCCAAGCTTAGTATATGTGGCTGGCACCATACTCACTGATTTATGGGCGCTGAGCCTAAATTCATTAATGTCTTGAGACAACTTTAGAACTATTCTTTGGATTTCAATTTCTAACTTTTCTTCCGTTCTATTGATCTTATTTGTCATCCATATTCTGAATCTGATTTCTGACATTTCAGCCATTTGTCCATGCATGGCATCTTCAGGTGTATCTCTTTGTCATTGCTTGGGGGGGAGGAGGGTTGATCTACTCTGGTTATTCATGTTGCCAGAATTCTTCTGTTGGTTCCACACCATGTTTATTTTCCATTGTTTGGTTATTAGAACTGGTAGGGTGAAATTGAATTATTGTTTCCAGGTAGTAGAGATAATCAGCCCCTTCCCAAAGTGCTAGGCTTTGTATTTGTGGCTTATCCCTTACAACTTTACAAAGGCCCCTTTCTGAGTTTTGGTTGGAGACTCTGAGGATCTACTTGGTGAGATAGCCCAAGGTAGCTCCATTTTGATATCAGCCAACTTCTACCCTATCCTAAGAAGCCACAGTATTAGGTTTAAATCTCAGCTGTGAAGAGATGTAGATAGCTGCGGTGCCCTACCCCCATGCTTCAGTTCTTTTCAACTACAGCACTTTGAAGGTCAACCTCAGAGTGTCCCAGGGTGTATAGCCCCAGGCACGAGTTCTAGTCAAATTGTCTCAGGCGTTACAAACCCTGTTCAACAGAGAGGAACCCGAGGGTCTCCCACAGCACAATTGGAGCCAGGGGTCCATGCCCCCACCCACCAGACTCAGTTCACACTGCTATCCATTTTTCTGCTTGCTGGCCCAGTTGGAGCTGGGGACAACACTCCCACCTGTCAGTCTCAGTCCACACCCAGCAAGCCTCTGCTGGCCAGTGCAGCTAAAGTCAGGGGACCATGCCCCCTGCCCACAGGTCTCAGGTCACACCTGGAGGCTTTCCAGCTTTGTTGGAGTCAGGGGCCCATGCTCTTGCCCTCAGGTCTTGTTCCACACCTGGCAAGCCTCTGCTTGCTGGCCCAGCTCATCTGGGAACCTCAGCTGCCACAAGGCTAGGCTAATTTTGTTTTTTTAGCCAACAAACTCAGTCCACACCAGGTAACCATTCTCCTGCTTATGGGCACCCTCAGATTCAAAGGTTCTGCACCCCTCCCTCCAGACACAGCCGAGCCAAGGGTCAACACCACCACTGGCCAGGCAATGTCATAACCAGGGGACTGCTCTTCCTCCCACAGAGTGTCCCTTTCTTCCCACCTCTCTTTCTTCCCCAGTAGTTATTGATTCTTTCCTAATCTTCAGCCCACGCTATGCCCAGATCTCTCAGGAAAAGACCAAACACTGTGCACTCTGCAGGGGGCAGAACTTTAGTCCACTATGCAAGGGGGGAAGAGTGGACTGGGAGTTTGGAATTATGGGGAAAAATATTTGTTCAATTTTACGCCTGGCGGGGTGGTGTCTAGATTCATAAGTGGGACCTCCCTGGAGAAAGAGATCCAGTGTTAGTGGCTCTCTCCAGTGAGGTAAAATGAGAGGACTTTTGTTCTCTGCTCCCTTACAGAGAGCCAGCCGTGGGCCTCCCACTTGGGGGAGGGGTCTCCTGTCCTCTAGTTGATAGACTTTGTACCTGTAATTTCTTTTCTTTTCTTTTCTTTTCTTTTTTTTTTTTTTTTTTGAGACAGAGTTTCACTATGTTGCCCTTGGTAGAGTGCCATGGCGTCACAGCTCACATCAACCTCAAACTCTTGGGCTTAAGTGATTCTCTTGCCTCAACCTCCTGAGTAGCTGGGACTACAGGTGCCCATCACAATGCCCAGCTATTTTTTTGTTGTGGTTATCATCGTCACGGCTGGCCCCATGGGTTTGAACCCACCACCCTTGGTGTATGTGCCTGGCACTGTAACTACTGTACTACCAGCACCGATTGTGTAATTCATTTTCTTGAATGCTCTTCCTTGGAGTCACTTCCTTGCTGAACTTTCTTCTTGGCTCAGCTCCCCACCTTTGGCTTCATAGAGTCTGATTCTGTTCAGTTTTTCTCCCTCTCGTCAGGAGCCTCTGCTGAGTGTTGCTACTAGTTGGCTATCTTCTGCGGCTATTTTTGTTGTTGTTGTTGCAGTTGTCATTGTTTAGTGGACCTGGGCAGGGTGTGAACCCACCAACCCCGGTGTATGTGGCCGCCACTGTAACTACTGAACTATGGTTGCCAAGCCTACTTCAAATTTATTACAGCTTCCTCATCTAGTACAGCATTTTTGTCAAATAAAGTTTTTAATTTATTTTCAAGTTTATCTACCGAAACCAACAAAAGCTAATACTTGGATTCTAAGATTCCCAGCATACTTCAATACCAGACATTTCCCCTGACCCTTCATCTGACCAGCTGATTTGTTCCATACTATTTCCTATGGATTTTGTTTGAGTACATTTTTGAAATTTTATAAGATGGAGGGCAATGTTAGCTTAGATTCTGTGTCATTTTTGAAAGTTTATATTCTTCCTTTTTGAACAATCATGCAAAGGGATGGACAGTATGAAATATCCTTTTTACTGTGACAGCTTAACTACATTGAGAATTATGTTCTTTGTAACATTTTAAAAATTAAACACAGATAACTAGATACACATTAAACATTCAAGAGAAGAATGAGGTACCCACGTTTCACTGTAGGAGATTCAAGATCTTAGTGATTACATTCTCTACATTTCATCCACTGAGCAGTGGTAAATTTTAGCCATTGTAGCAGCAAAAACTTCAATGTGCTTTTATTAATATAACTTCAATGCTCCTCACAATGTCTGAGACATCTAGAAAGATGTTAATGTTATGTGTCAAAAGAAGAGACTGCTGGGCATGGTGGCTCATGCCTGTAATCCTAACACTATTCAGAGGCTGAGGTGGGAGGATCACTTGAGCTCTGGAGTTGAAGACCAGGCTGAGCAAGAGCAAGAGCAAGAGCAAGACCCTGTCTCTACTAAAAATAAAAAAATTAGGCCGGTGCAGTGGCTCATGCCTGTAATCCCAGCACTCAAGAGGCCAAGGCAGGTGGATTGCCTGAGCTCACAAGTTCAAGGCCAGCCTGAGCAAGACAAGACTCCATCTGTAAAAAGTAGCTGTGCATTGTGGTGGGTGCCTATAGTCCCTGCTACTTGGAAGACTGAGGCAAGTAGATTGCTTGAGGCCAGGAGTTTGAGGTTGCTGTGAGCTATGATACCAGGGCACTCTACCAAGGGTGACCAAGTGAAATTCTTTCTCAAACAACAACAAACAAAAAAAATTAGCCTAGCCTTGTGACAGGTGCCTGTAGTCCTAGGTACTTGGGAGGCTGAGGCAAGAGGATCTTTCAGTCTTGGAGTTTGGGATTGTTGTGAGCTGAGCTGATGCCCTGGCACTCTAGCCCAGGACAACAGAGTGAGACTCTGTCTCTAAATAAATAAATAAAAGAAGATGACAAAACTGAAAGTAAAAATTCAGACCAACTTAGACTGCATTGCTAGTAAATTTCTGAGCTCAGCAGCTCAGCATGGAACCCAAATCCTTAGCCTACTGCTGGAGGGAAATCTTGGCAGAATCAGGCTTAGCCGCCATGTTCATGTTCTGGAGTTGCGTACATCTGGTCTTGCTAAGAGATTGTGAAACCTGTCCTGCCCCTTACCACCTTCAACTTAGCAAGGTGTAGTATTGAAGTGGGGAGGGAAGGAGAATTCCTTTGGAGATATCATGTGCTCTCACTATGTACCCTACGGGTATATCAATCAGAGAACTTGATTTGTGTCCTCCAAGTTGGGAGTTGAAACAAAAGAATTGTATGGAAATCTGTGGTTAGATCAACCTTAGACAACAGAGCAGAAAAAAAGAGAGAAGTGCATCTTCACTCTTAGTGTAGGGGGTTGAGCATGGGCAAAGGTGCATACTTCCCACAGACTAGATTTGAAAGGACTCCATTCACAATAGCAGCCTCATAGGAATGAAGTGACTCAGAGAAGGTCAGGACAAGGATTTCCAGAAGCCCAGTCTGCTACAGTATATATTAGGCACACTAGAGATATTTGCAATTGAATTGCCCCAGGAAGGAAAATTCGGAAAGAGAATCCATGGCAAGCTCAGGATCAGCCAGGTAGGGTTTTTCAAGCTATGTCATGTGAAATTAAATTAGTGGACTACAATAGACTTACAAATAATAATAATAACAATAAGTTAGTATACGATGGAAAACATATGGTTTGGATAAGTATTATCTCCTGAAATTTTTGCTTTCATTTTATAAATAGGCACTGGTGTAAATTTTGTTTTTTATTGTAAATGCAGTTTTGAAAAATGTGAAAGTTTCTGTTTTAATGTGCTCTCCTTGTACTTGGTTCTGGAGAGATTAGGTAGCTGCAATATGGGAGATTAGGAAAAAGGCCTCTGGTGCTAGTTTGATTCTATTCAAGGCCAGGCAAGTTATTTTACTTCTTTGTGGCTTAGTGTCTTATCCATAAAACACAGATAGCAATTGTGCCTCCCTGTTCAGTCCTTAGGAAGATTAAAACAATTAAACAATTTGATCCATACAAAGTACTCATAATGGTACCTGAAAAACAGTACATGCTAAGCAAATGCTAATTGTTATTTTTGTGGTGGCCATTTCTTCTCATGGCCAAAGATAACATTACAACTTTAAAGCCACAGCAAATTCTTCCCTAGATTATGTACAGAGTCCACTTTTGTTCAGTTCAAGGCAATGATTTTTGTGAGCAAATATGATTTCTCCACCAATGTTTATGGAACAGCTACTGTGTGTGGGCACTCTGCAATGAACTTAGAGATACAGAGGGGAATAAGATAATACCACTGACCTTGAGGAACGTACAGTATCCCAGAGAAATTTCAATGTATTTGATTTTATCTCCATCACCCCCACGTGGTGCCTGGCACATTTTAGGTCTCTAGGAAATATGTATTGAGTATATTTTGTTGGAAGGAATGAAGCACTCTCTTTACCGCAGCTAGAACCAACAAATCAGGGAGCTTCTAATCCTTTCATCTGTTTTAGTACCTTTGAGAAATGGAGGAAAGAACAGCAGCATACGAGACTTTTCTATACATGTCAAAGGTTTCCAAAAGTCTACATTTGAGGAAAGATGAATTTGCTCTTGTGGATATCCTCTGGTGTCTTTTTCATGTTGTTTATTGAAAAAAGTTTCCAGGGAAGGAGTGAGAAAGGAAACAGATGGCTCCAAATAACAGAAAAGAACCTTACAGATTTTTTTTTTCTTTCTTTGCTACTTGGAACAGCTGACAAGAAAGGAAAAAAATCAAAATGAAACAAAAAAAGCAGCAATGTGGTATGTTCTCCTGAATGACCCCTGTGGTCTCCTTCCTCCACCCCACATTCCCAACCCCTCATGTAAACGGAGCTCTGACGTCACAACCCAGTAAGGTGAGGCAGGGTGAGGGTGCTCAACCTCTCCCCGCCCCTTGCTCTTCCATGGCAAAGAATTCCAAGCAGGTTATGGGTAAAATTGCTCAGTTGACAGGGAGGTTTTGTTTTTGTTTTATCTTAAATGTACTTTCATAGAATTGTTTTTGTTTTTTAACACAGAGGGAGTGAAGACCAGAGGGAGTGAAAAGAAGAAAAAAGACTGATTTGGCACAATGTAAAGCCCTCACCACTCACTGCCTTGGAAGGGGTGTGGAGCTGCAGGTAGTGAGGCCCAGTGGTAGAATGTGTCTGTGTCTCTTCAAAAGAGTGAAGAACTACCTGTAGCAAGGGCAACAGTAAAAGTTTATGCTTCCATTATTGTGCATATTTCTGAGTTTATAACACACAGCACAGCCCAGGTACTTTATCTCAAATGACTTGGCCAGCACCACAACGAGCAAAAATGAAACTGAAGGTATCCTGGACTTGAAGACTAGCTCTCTCGCTCTCTCTCTCTCTCTTTTTTTTTTTTTTTGTTTGTTTGGTTTTTGAGACAGGTCTCACTCTGTGACCCAGGCTAGAATGTAATGGTGACATTATAGCTCACTGTGACCTTGAACTCCTGAGCTCAAGCAATTCTCCTCAGCCTCTCTAGTAACTGGGACTATAGGTGCCACCACCATGCCTGGATAATTTGTTCTATTTTCAGTAGAGATGAAGTCTCACTTTTGCTCAGGCTGGGCTCAAACTTCTGAGCTCAAGTAATCCTCTTGCCTGGGCCTCCCAGAATGCCAGGATCATGGGCCTAAGCAATTGTGCCTGGCAGTCAGCTCTCTTTCAATTAAGAATATGTAAGAATATATTCTAAAAGAAATTATTCCTTGATGATATCAAGCCATTTTCTCCAGCATTTTCTTTATATGCACATTTTATACATTTTTTTTTTTTTTTTTTTTTTGAGATAGTCTCAAGCTGTCATCCTGGGTAGAGTGCTGTGGCGTCATAACTCACAGCAACTTCCAATTCTTAGGGCTCAAACAATCCTCTTGCCTCAGTTTTTCTATTTTTAGTAGAGACGGGGGTCTTGCTTTTGCTCAGGCAGGTCCTGAACTCCTGAGCTTAAGTAATCCACCCACCTCAACCTCCCAGAGTGCTAGGATTACAGGCATGAGCCACTGCACCCAGCTGCTTTACATTTTATATATCTTAAAGAGTTCTCTTTCTCTCAAAACTACTACATTTGGTATCTAAATTATTTGACCTACTTGAAAGTGACAGTAGCCACATTAGCTGATGAATTTTGCAAGCCTCTCAGTGGTTTGAACATACTGACAACAGGGTCAGTACTGTGGGTGTGCCATCTGGGCAAGAGACTGCACAAGTCCTCAGGCTTGGAAGGGCCCCATTCACTGCCTCTGCCATCTTGAAAATTCTTTTTTTTTTTCTTGTTTAAATTTTTCAAGCCAACCACTTGATGCTTGGAAATCTGCCACCCTGAATTCCTGTGCGAATTTCTTTGCCACTTCTCAAATCATCGGCCCAGAGATCCGGGCATTAACTGCCCTCATTTGTTTGAACCAGCTTAATGTGGCTTGATTGACTTCATCCAGGGGAGTTTTCCTCTTTTTCCACTATGGGTCTCCACTGTCTTTACTGTATTTCTCTAAGTACTCATGTTTATGTTTTTGGATGTTGCTAACTGTGGTCTTGCTAATACCAAAATGTTCTGCTGTCTTTCTCTGGCTGCTGCTTTCTAGAAAATGTAAAAAAATCGACCTTTTCCTTCAATGTCAGCTCTTTAAGTTCTTTCCTTTGGGCCATTATGTCTCAATTAAATATAAAATTTTTCAGTCATTACAGGATGTACCAGGCCTTCACATTGAAAAATCTTTCCCAACACATGATAAACAATAGGACATTAGGCCTGATTTAACATACAGTAGTAATATGACATGAAAAAAGAACTTATATTAAAGAAAAAAATAATATAACTAATGGGCAAAGTTCACAGTTTCTACCTCTTGGTGTACAGTGAACTGAACTGGTCAAGTTATAGAGGGTAAATTAATATTGTATGTTACACAGTCCAAGTAGTCAAGATACAACTTACACAGGTGGTCTTCCATTGAGTTCATGTGGTACATGTCCTGTCTACGAACATTACATCAACTGAAGGAGATGGTCAATGTAGGGAGGTGGTCAACTACTGTATGTTCATATATGCAGCAGACTTAAAGAAAAGGAATGATGCACAGCAGCCCAACCATGTCCTACACGTTGAGCACCACTAACTGCTTAGCCCCCATCCTCCTCCCCCGGGCCACCGCCTCGTCCTCCAGCCTCTCCGTCTCCGCGGAGCCCCAGGCAGCTGTCGCCCCCGCCAGCGCTCGGGGGCCCTGAGCCGGGCACTGAGCGCACAGCCCGGCCCGCCGCAGCCGGGCAGCTCCGAGGCGCCGCCCACTGGGGACTCTGCGCTGACTGTCTGGACCTGTGGCTGCTGCTCCGGCTCTGGCGCCTCCTCTCGGCGGCGGGCAGCCATCTCGAAATTCTTAATAATTTTTACACGAGGTCCCACGAATTATGTAGCCTCTCTAAACTGACCTGGTTAGTTTTTCTGAGGAACCCAATTACAGATGTTTGGCATGAGAATAGTATTTACTTTCTCTCAATTTCCATAGTGTAAGTGACATGACTGCCTAGGATGGGCAACAGGTGAACAAGGAGATAGTAACGTTGGTATAATCACTTACAGCTTAACAACAGACTTTCACATGCATTAGCTCCTTTCATCCTCATAAGCAAATGTCAGAAGGAAATCCACCATTGGGGATGAAATTAATTTGACAGGCGAATAGCACATAGCTCTTTAAAGTGAAAGCCAACAGAGGAACAGGACAGAGAAGTTATCAGATGTTACACAGCTGTGCTGCAAAGGAAGTTACAAAGACAATAAAGGACTCATATGGGGTTTGGCCAAAGGGATCATGGGGGATAAAAATTCCAATTCCAGCATCAAGGGTGAGAGACATTGTCCTCGGAGCATCCTACAGCATCAGTCACAGCTCATTCATGATCCCTCACAGCCCAGCGGTGCACATACACAAAGTCACGCTGAGAACTCCTTTGTCAAGGATTTTGTCTTTGCCTAGTCACCTCTTGATTAGTAATTTGATTTGGGTTTTGTGTCCCTTTGTTTTAGCAATTGATCAATACTGAAAACACTGTTTAAGCCACCTTTACAAGCTTGTTGGCCTGAGACCTAGACTCTTGGATCCAGACCAAATACAACACTTGACAACCTCAACACTCAGACTCTGGGCTTTACTTGTTTCCATCTTGTTGTCCAACCTTCTGATCTGATCACCTCCCATTTGCACAACTGCAATTCCAATCTGAAGCCTGCAGTCTAGGGCACTGCTGTTTCCAGCAAGGTGTTGGCTGGCTGGATTCCCCTGGAGAGGCACTGTGAGTTGAAGCTTTATGCACGACTCACAGACATTTGGGGGCAGAAAGAGGTGAAGAAGGATGTCTTTATGAGTTACAGATAGACTTGCTTTTCCAACTCTATTCTCAGGGCACTTTGCATATCCTCAGGCTTTTGCTACATATATTCAAAGTAGAAGTGACCTAGAGAAAGACTGGGTCATTATTCACCTCCCTTTTCTAATGTTCTCAGTACACTCCTAAGATCACCTGTGGCATTATAGCCAAACTCTAACATTAGAGTTTTTCATGACTTGGGGAAATAGGAGAGGTTTGTTGTAGAAACATGGTTACTCTTGGATGATCAAGATATGAATAGAATTTCTATTAAGAATATTTGGCTGGGGCCAGATCCATTGGCTCATACCTATAATCCCAGGACTTTGGGAAATTGAGTCAGGAGAATTACTCGAGGCCAAGAGTTTGAGACCAGACCAAGAAACATAGCGAAAAATTATAAAAATAAACTGGGCTTGGTAGGACACATTGTAGTCCTAATTATTTGGGACACTGAGGCAGAAAGATCACTTGAGCCCTGGCATTCAAGGTTGCAGTGAATGATGACCAGGACACTGCATTTACTCTAGCCTTGGTAACAGAAAATGAAGAAAGGAAAATAGGAAGGAAGGGAGGGAGGGAGAGAGAGAAGGAAAGGGAAAAAAGGAAAGGAAAAAAAAAGAAACTGATTCTGCTGGGATAGAGCTATGGTTGCTTTTAGAGAGCGGAAAGCTATGGAGGAAATAGATTTCATTAAAGATCAACCTCTTGGCCAATGTGTTTATTGAACTTATGGCCCTTTAAACAAAACTTTTTTATTATTTTAGTAAAGAGTGAATTTTGTTTTCTCTTGGACTGGGAGAAAATCACTGTGAAAGAGCAGTATCTTGTTTTTCTGCTGAGAAATCAAGAAAATCCAGTTAATGATCTGGTTACTTAAAACCACTCATTAGAGTACATTTGCTTTTCAGAGGAGAAAGGGAAGGTTTTGTTAGAAAGAGATGAGTGGGTGTGTCTTTGGTTCCAGATTAAGTTTACAGAGAAGGTTAAATCTGCTTTTCTCTTCCTCTTATAATCTTGCTTTACAAATCCTGTCAAAATAATAGATTCATGGGAGAAAGACTATTAACAAGCTAACAGTGCTATTAAAAAGATAAGGGATGGGTGAAGGGAAGTTAGCAATAATTGAACTGCTTCTGTATACCAGGCGTGTTGCATATATAATCTTATTTGTTCCTCAGGCAACCTGAGGAGGTCAGAAGGTCAAGTTTTCCACATCCAGCAGAAAGTTAGAGAAATGTGATCTAATCAACCAAAACAGATGCTCCTTTATCAGCTAAGATGGACTCTAAGGTTAAGGAAATAAAAGTTACCTACAGGTCTAGGATTCAGGGTCTGGCTAGCATGGCAAATTTCTAAATTCTATGGCTGCAAGACAAAGCACACTCTTGTTGAACTCTAATAATAGGAGCTGTCAGGCTGAGAGAGACTACCTTGAAGAAAAAATAAGGTGTAAAAAAACAAAAGTCTTCTCACAGGAGCCCAAGGACACTTCTGGAAAGTTGTCCCCATGGTGACTCAGTTCTTAGGAAATGGTAGAAACTTAATTTCCTGAGACCTTGAAACTGATGCTTGCTTCCACTTCTGTAAAAACCTGAGCCTGCCTTCTTAAGCTCGATTCAAAATGACCAATGAGAAGGGTACCCAGGAACAGGGAACTCTCGGCTGGAGATAAAATGGAAAAGACAGAGCAAGTTGGGGGGCACGGCCACTTTGGACTCGAGTGTGCTGTGGCTCCACCGGCTGAAATAAAGCTCTTTCTCTTTTAAGCACAGGTGTTCAGGTGTTCTTTTTCTCCATTGGGCCTGGTCTTCCTGCAATAAGGCAAATTATCAGACCCCTGTTAACTCTGATTTACAACCCAGACTACTACAATTCTGCTTTCACAGAGGACAAGCTTTCCAAACATTCTTTTCTGAAAAGCAGCTACAACCTCAACCCGGTTTCAGCCAGTTTATAGAGGCTGCTCATAACTGTCCTTGTATCCTGTAGTCTGCCTTTTGAGTAAGGAGCCAAATTTCACCTCATTTTAATGCTAAAATCTCACCTGGCACAGATTGGGATTAAGATGATGAATCAGAGACACCAGCTGCCAGATTGTCTCAGAAAGAAGGAAAAGCTTTAGATGAAAAAGAAAAAAACAAAACAAAAACAAATGTAGATCGAGTGTAATTCTATGAGAAAAGTGCTAGAACCTACCAGAGATTCCACCGGAAGACGTTTCAGAGCAGAAAACAAAAAAAGCAGGATATGGGCAGAGGTCAATCCCCCCCACCCCCCACCCCAGGTTTGGGGTCCAGCGAGAAGGATAGGTGGAGTGGTTTACTTTTCTCTCCCCCACGGCTCTGGCCGTCATTGGGGTTCTGAACTGCTGGATCTTCTACCCTCACAAGCCCCAAAGCTGGTGCTGCCAGTTAACCAGGGGCTTCTTGAGGACAAATTACCAGGCTGCCAGCAGCCTCAGGCTCACTTCCCAGCCCTGCAGACCTGAGCTGAGCCAACAGGCACCGTAAAGCTTCTCCACCACCATACATGTTTGTCCTCCCTTTGGGCTTCAGCCCTTTGGTATTCACTTCACTCATTCTCACACAAACATTTCCCAACTCTGGCTCAGATGGTGGAAGCCGCAAGGGGTTGGTGTGTCTCAGGGGATCTGTGTGACCCCAGAACCTAGACACTCTGGCTGGGTTGCCTTCTGAATAGAGGATAGAGATGACCAAAGTGCTAGCTTCCTCCCATTCAGACTTTTTCTCTCCTTCCTCTGCCCTACTAGTGGCTGTGAACAGACTGTTGGGCCAGGGATCACAGAGCTGCTTTTTCTCTGTTGGTGTATCCTCCACAATGTGGCTTTCACAGAGAGTGGGACACGTGTCTTTCCTCTGGGGTTGCTGTAGCAAACTGATGGGTGCTCAGACTGAGCTCCCTGACTGCAGGCCTTCCCTGGTGCCACTTGCCCAATGACTCCATCAGGGTGGGGCATGCCCCCCCCAAGAGGTAGAGGGACATGGAACCTGCTTGGGCACCCCATGGGCAAATCAGGACTAGTGCACTTCTCCCTGACAAGGTCAGGGATTAATTTTCGAGGACTAAGGGATGGGCCCACAGGCCAGATCCTATACCCTTGAGCCTCAGTCACAAAGGGCTGAGATTTGTGATTGGGTGAGGACACTGGGTCCCCTCCCTGGTGGCTTTGTCTAGAAGTGGGGAGAAGAGCTTTGACTTGTGCTTTAATAGATACCTCGCCTCTTTTGCTGGAGCCTGAGGGCAGGCTCGGGCAACCCAGCCCCTCCCAGCTTCACTTCCTCACCTGCCTGTGCTGGGCAGAGAACACAGAAATTCCTAGGCTCTACTCATCACGTGGGATCATCAAGTACTTCTTCTGAGGAACTAGAGTTGTTCACAGAACCCAAAACAAATATTACAGCTGTTTCTCCTAGCAAGCGCCACCCACTGACAGGAAGGTCAATTTACATGCCCTTTATATCAATCACCTACTGACTCAATCCTACAGGGTATAGTTCAGTCTCACCTACAAGTACCTCATCCTGGCTCAGAGATTGAACTAGATGTTTGAATTTTTCAAAAGAAAATTAAAAAATAAGAAACAAAAGCTCTCCAGATGAGAATAAATCAGTGAAAGATCTCCAGATACATGAAAAATTAGAGGGGAAGGACACCCTCAAAGAAAACAGTAACTCTGTACCAATGTAAACCAATAGAAATAAGAATATAGAAAAGATTGATGAAGAATTTTAAAAACAGAGCTTCATTGCAACGATACTCAATGAAATACAAGAGAAAATAGAAACCCAACACAAAAAACTCATAACAACAAGGATGATATGAATAAAGAAATTGAATTTTTAGCTAGGCGTGGTAGATATGTAATCCTAGCACTTTGTGAAGCCAAAGTGGGTAGATTGCTTGAGTTTAGGAGTTTGAGACCAGCCTGAATAAGAATGAGACCCTGTCTCTACTGAAAATAGAAAACTAGCCAGGCATCGTGGTACGTGCGTATAGTCCCAGCTTCTTGGGAGGCTAAGGCAAGAGAATTGCTCAAGCCCCAAGAGCTGGGGTTGCTGTGAGCTACCATGACATCATGGCACTCTACCCAGGGCACAATGTACTGTCATCAAAAAAAATTTTTTTAATTAAAAAAGAAATTAAAAAAAATTTTTTTTTGAAACAGAGTCTCACTTTGTCGCCCTCAGTGGAGTGCTGTGGCATCATAGCTTACAGCAACCTCTACCTTCTGGGGTCAAGCGATTCTCTTGCCTCAGCCTCCCAAGTAGCTGGGACTACAGGCGCCCACCACCACGCCTGGCTATTTTTTGGTTGCAGCCATCTTTGTTGTTTGGCAAGCTTGGGCTGGATTTGAACCTGCCAGCTCAGGTGTATGTGGCTGGCGCTTTAGCCCCTTGAGCCACAGGCGCCAAGCCAACATAAAAAAATTTATTCAAGGAAATACAAAACATGGTGTTTAAGTCCAAAACAATGGTTTAAAAATGTTCTCTAGTACAAGTGGGCTCGACAGATATTTACCCCCAAACTACTGAATGTACATTCTTCTCATCAGCTCATGGAACATTCTCTAAGATTGATCACACAATCTTAGGGCACAAAGCATGTCTCAAAAACATTTAAAAAATAAAAGTTATACCCTATATCTCTTCTCAGACTACAGTGGAATAAAAATAGAAATCAATTGAGTGGCACCTGTGGCTCAGTGAGTAGGGTGCCAGCCCCATATACAGAGGGTGGTGGGTTCAAACCTGGCCCCAACCAAACTGCAACAAAAAAATAGCTGGGCATTGTGGCGGGCACCTGTAGTCCCAGCTACTCAGAAGGCTGAGGCAAGAGAACCTCTTAAGCCCAAGAGTTGGAGGTTGCTGTGAGCTGTGTGATGCCCCGGCACTCTACTGAGGGCAACATAGTGAGACTCAGTTTCAAAAAAAAAAAGAAAGGAAGGAAGGAAGGAAGGAAGGAAGGAAGAAAGAAAGAAAGAAAGAAAGAAAGAAAGAAAGAAAGAAAGAAAGAAGAGAAATCAATTCAAACAGAAGCATTCCTCCCCATACAAAGTCATAGAAACTTTACAGCCTGTTGCTGAATGACAGATGGGCCAAGGAAGAGGTAAAAATAAAATCAAAAAGTCTTTGAAGTAAATGATAATGGGGACACAAGTTATCAAAATTTGTGGGCTACAGTAAAAGCAATTCTGAGAGAAAAACTCAGCAGGAAAAGCCCGCATCCAAAAGACAGAAAGATCACTATCAACAACCTAATGAATCATCTCAAAGAACCAGAAAAGGAAGAGCAAACCAATTCCAAACCCAGCAGAAGAAAACATAAAACCAAGATCAGTGCAGAGCTAAATGGAATCAAGGACAAATGAAATATACAGAAGATTAATTAATAAAAAAGTTGGTTCTTTGAAAGATAATCTAAATTGGCAATCTCTCGCTAAATTAACCAGAAAAAGAAAAGAAAGGACTATAATAAGTTCAATCAAATATAAAAAAAGAATAATCAGAACTAGTATTATAAAAATACAAAACATCCTCTCTGAATACTATAAAAATCTCTATGCTCATAAACTTGAAAATATGGAGGAAAGAGAGAAATTCTTAGAAACACACAATCTCAGGCAGCGCCTGTGGCTCAGTGAGAAGGGCACCAATCCCATGTACCGAGGGTAGTGGGTTCGAAACCAGCCCCAGCCAAACTACGCAAAAAGATAGCCAGTGTTGTGGCGGGCACCTGTAGTCCCAGCTACTTGGGAGGCTGAGGCAAGAGAATCACCTAAGCCCAAGAGCTAAAGGTTGCTGTGAGCTGCGATGCCATGGCACTCTACCAAGGGCGACAAAGTGAGACTCTGTCTCTAAAAAAAAAAAAAAAAAGAAACACACAATCTCCCTAGGCTCCTTAACAGACCAATATAAAGTACCAAAATTGAAGCAATGATAAATAATCTTCCAACAACAAAAAACTCCTGGACCATATGGTTTGTTTCATAGCCAAAGTTTACCAAACCTATAGGGAAGAACTTGTACCTATACCCCAGAATTTATTTCACAAAATTGAAAAGAAATGAATCCTCCCTAACTTGTTGTATGAAGCCAGTATCACCTTGATATTCAAATCCAGAAAAGGACACCTTAAGAAAAGAAAATTGCAAACCAATATCCCTTATGAATATAGAAGAAAAAAATTCTCAAGAAATTCTTAGCAAACTGAATTTAGCTGCACATTAAAAAAATAAGTTATCATGACCAAGTGGGCTTCATTCCCAAGATGCATGATGGTTCCACATATGCAAATTTATAAATGTAATTCACCACATTAATAGAAGCAGAAACAAAGACCATATGATCTTCTTAATAGATGCAGAAAAAGTATTTGACAAAATTCAGCATGCTTTATGATAAGAACACTTAACAAAATAAGCATAAGTGGGACATATGTCAAAATTATAAAACCCATATATGATAAACCCATAGCCAACATTATACTGAATGGTGAAAAATTGAAAGCATTCCACTTAGAACTGGAATCAGACAAGGTGGTCCACTATCACTGCTTCTATTCAGCATAGTGCTGGAAGTCCTAACCATAGAGCAATTAGACAAAGGAAGGAACTCAAGGGTATTAGAATGGGGATAGAAGAGGTATTGTTCTTTGCTGATGATATGATCTTATACCTACAAAATGGGAAAGATTCAACTAAGAGAATTCTAGAATTGATAAATAATTTCAGCAAAGTCTCAGATTAGAAAATCAATGTACACCAATCAGTAGATTTTATATATGCCAACAACGGTCAACTTAGAATCAAATCAAACATGCAATACCTTTCACAGTAGCAACAAAGAAAATAAAATACCTAGAAATATACTTAACCAAGGAGGTAAAAGACCTCCATAGGGAGAACTATGAAACTTTGAGGAAAGAAATCACAGAGGATGTAAACAGGTAGAAAAAAAAAATCATGTCCATGGATCTGCAGAATCAGCATTGTTAAAATATCTATACTACCCAATGTGATTTACAGATTCAGTGTAATCCCCATTAAAACACCAATGTTATCTTTTGGGGATTAAAAAAAAAAAAAAAGTTCTATGCTTTCTATAGAACCAGAAAAGACCCTGAACAGCAAAGCAACTTTATGTAATAAGAACAAAGTGTGACTCTCAATTCTATCAGACTACAAGGCTATAAAAACCTAAACAGCATGATACTGGCAAGAAAACCAGAAACATAGACCTATGGATCAGAAGAGACAACTCAGAGATGAAAGCATCCTCATAGTCTCATAAGATCTTTGTCAAAGCAGAGAAAAGCATCCACTGGGGACAATATTTCCTACTGAATCAATGGTGTTGGGAAGACAGGATAGCCACAAGTAAAAGACTGAAAACAGGATCTTCACCTCTCACATTCACAAAAATTAATTCATGATAGATAACTTAAGACTTAAACTTAAGACACAAAACTTTAAGAATTCTAGAAGAGGGCCAGGTGTGGTGGTTCACCCCTGTAATCCTAGCACTTTGGGAGGCCAAGGCAGGTGGATTGCCTGAGCTCAGGAGTTCCAGACTAGCCTGAGCAGGAGCAAGACTCCATCTCTAAAAAATAATTGGGTGTTGTGGTAGGTGCCTATAGTTCCAGTTGCTTGGAAGGCTGAGACAAAAGGATCTCTTGAGCCTAAGAGTTTGAGGTTGCTGTGAGATATGATGCCGCAGCACTCTATCAAGTGCAACAAAGTGTCTCAAGGAAAAAAAAATAGCCTACAGAATAGGAGAAAATCTAATAAAGGGATGATAACAAGAATTTACAAAGCACTTAAACAAATCAGCAGGAAAAAAAATCAATCAACCCCATTAAAAAGTGGGCAAAAGACATGAATAGAAACTTTTCAAATGAAGGTAGACTAATGTCCAATAAACATGAAAAAATGTTCAGCATCTCTAATTGTCAAGGAAATTCAAATCAAAACCCTAATGAGATAACACTTTATTCTAATAAGACAGTGGCTTTTATCAAAAAGTTCTAAAACATCAGATGCTGTTGTGGAAGCAGAAGAGAAAGGAATACTTTTACAGTATTAGTGGGACTGCAAAGTAGTACAACCTCTGAAAAGGAGTATGGAGATATCTCAAAGAAATTAAAGTAGATGTACCATTTGATCCATCAGTAATACTTGGTATTTACCCAAAGTAAAATAAGGTATCTTATCACAAAGATACTTGCACTTGATTGTTTATAGCAGCACGATTCACAATCGCAAAGATGTGGAAAAAGCCCACGTGCCCATCAATACATAAGTGGATTAACAAAATGTGGTATTTGTATACTATGGAGTACCACTCAGCCATGAAAAAGTGATCTAGTATCTTTAGTATCAATCTAGATGGAGCTGGAGACCATTCTCCTAAGTAAAGTCTCACAAGAATGGAAAAACAAATACACATGTACTCAATACTAAATTGGAACTAGCCAATCGAAACTTATATATGTATATGGAAGAAATGCCCCCCAAGGCAAATCTATAGAGACAGAAAGTAGATTAGAGGTTGCCTAGGGGTGGGGTGTTGGGAGAAAAACAATGAGTGACTGCTAATGGGTATGGGGTTTCTTTCTAGGTCAATGAAAATATTCTAAAATTAACTGTGGTGTTGGTTGCACAACTTAAAGAATGTAATAAATATCATTGAACTGTATACTTGAAATGGGTGAATTGTATGGCATGTGGATTATATCTCAATAAACCTGTTATTGTAAAAACTAAAACAAAATCCTAGTCCAAGGGGAATATGGGATGTATGATAGTGTATGTTTACTCATTGTTCACGTACTAGGCTCCTCTTGTAAATGTGTATACCTTCCCCTCCAAACCAACTGAGTATGTATGTCTAGTGTGTGACACAGACCCTGTGAGGCATAAAACCCAACCTGTCTTCTCTCTTTGAAGAACAAGCACCTTTGGTCCATGCTGGAGACTTTCTAGTTCACAAACCTATATTGCCAATAAAGCTCTCATCTTTACTATTTAGCCATCCTAGGAATCTTTTTGGGTGACAGAGTTTAGTAACTTGTTCAAGAAAGGGTCAGAACTAGGATTCCATCCCAAGAATCTTTAACTGCCCAAGCTCATGATATTTCTGTTATGTTCATCATTGTAAAAATAAATACCAGTACAAATGGTGAATCTAATAATGGCATCACCCACTGAGATTTAAAAAAGAGAGGTACTTCATACTTAAGAATAGTTTATGACTGAACAGAATGAGGTACAATTATTGAAACTGAAGGGAAGACATTTTATCAAGCTGGCATTGGACCAATGTCTTTGGACATTGAATTCTCACTTAGTATCACTGGTGCCTTGGAAAATTATCACAAGATGAGAGAAGTTCTGTGGAAAAAGAAAATAGGGTCCACCAAAGATATTACTTAATCCGCTTGCCTGGCCTCTACTAGCTTCAAGGAGCCTAGGTTGGCTCAGAGACTACTATCTTTCATCATGTTTAGTTCAAATTGGCCTGTGATTTTAAGTTTTTGTGAAAAGTGCCTCTCATTGTACAGACTACTGGAAAGTTGGGCTAGAAACTTGCCTTCTAGTCACTGAGCTCTGAAGATCTTAAATACTTCTCTCAACATACTCCCTGCCCCCTCTCCAGCCAAAACATGTCTATGAATCTTTTTGCTTTTCCCAAAAGTCTTGTCTGTCTTTGTGTTCTAATAGTTTAATTGTTTTTCCGCAAATTACTGCAATGGTTACATTCTTCCTCATGTTTTGGTTAGTTGTACACATATTTGTTTTTCTACCTAATTACTAAGCTCTTTGGGGGAAGACAATATGTCTTCTTTATTTTTGCTTTTTACAGTTTGGCGTGTATGATCTGCATAGGTTTTTATTTCAAAAATATACTCAAAATGTACATAAACTTTTTTATCTCGGTTATTACTATATGTAACTATTATAGCACATTTTGTAAATCTTTATAAACTTATCTTTAAAGTGTTATTTTATTATTATTATTATTATTTTGTCCATAATATAGCCTATTTGTAATCTACTTTAGTTAACTGCTAACCAAGCCTTGTCCTGGATTAAATAAAAACTGAAGCTTTTCTCAAAGAATGCTAGTTTCAAAACAATGAATTACTCACTGGAGTTAGAAGAATGTTCACAGATAAGTTAATGAAGAATTCTGCAAATTAGTATTTGCTGACAGTCCAAAGACATTCTTTTGTGAATTTAGATCCTCTGCTTTCATTCCAATAACCCTGTGGATTGCAAAGAGAAAAGCTCTGGACAAAACAGTCACCGCAAGGCATAAGACAGTATTGCACGCACACAACTTGTGCCATAGTGTTTACATTTCAGTAAACAATAGCAACTATTCCACTAATGTTTTAGTTTTACTGTTCTTGAATGCTTTATTTCATAAATCTTTTCATCAAGGATCATAAACAATGTTTATATCAACTTTTATGTTTGTATAAATTTAAGAAATTGAAAGTCAACTTGAGTCAATATTAAGTCAATATAAGTAGTCACAAGAATTATTTTTTCCCTTTAGACAGGGTGCATATATAAAGGAACTTCAAAAAGTTTATAGAAAAATAGAATTAAGGGAGAAAAAGGAAAAATATAAATATTTCTCAACATAAACTTTATTAAGTTCAAGACCCTTTGTAAGCAATATTAGCCATTTAGTCCATCCCTAAAGAACTGAGGGTCCTGGGAATTTAACCACATCAATGCAGTCTTATTTAGATTATTAACTGAAGGAAAATGAGTGACCTTCAAAGATTTTTTTCAAGATTATGAAACAAGAAGTCAGAAGGAGTCAAATCAGGATTCTAAGATGGCTGCCTAATGCTTTCCCCCTCAAACTATTGCACACTTGCCCATTTGATTAGAGGAATGAGCAGGAGCATGGTCCTAAGAAGGATTATTCTCTGATGAAAATTTCCTATGTGTTCTTCTGCTAAAGCTTTAGCTAACTTCTCAAAACACTCTCATAATAAGCAGATATTATTGTTCTTTAGCCCTCCAGAAAGTCAACAAACAAAATGCCTTGAGCATCCCAAGTAACCTTTGGTCTTGATTGGGCCTCTTTCACTTTGACTGGATCACTTCCACTTCTTGGTAGCCATTGCTTTGTGCTTAGTCTTCAGGATTGTATTGTAAAGTTATATTCAATCTCTTGTTACATTTCCTTAAAGAAATGCTTCAGGAGCTTGACCCCACTTGTTTAAAACTGTTGTTGAAAATGCTGCTCTTAGGCTTGGTGACTGTATCTCAGCAGTTAGGGCACCAGCCACAGGCACCGGTGCCAGGGGTTTGAACCCAGTCCAAGCCTGCTAAACAAAAATACCCAGCCATTGTGGTGGGTGTCTGTAGTTCCAGCTACTAGGGAGGCTGAGGCAAGAGAAACGCTTGAGCCCAAGAGTTTGAAGTTGCTGTAAGCTGTGATGTCATGGTACTCTACTGAGGGTGACATAGTGAGACTCTGTCTCATTAAAAAAAAGAAAAGAAAAGAAAAGACTGGGCACCCATAGCATGGTGGTTATGGCACCAGCCACATACACTGAGGCTGACAGGTTCAAACCCAGCCCGGGCCAGCTAAACAATGACAACTGCAACAAAAAATAGCAGAGCATTGTGGTGGGCACCTGTAGTCCCAGCTACTTGGAAGTCTGAGGCAAGAGAATTGCTTAAGCCCAAGAATTTGAGGTTGCTGTGAGCCATGATGCCACAGGACTCTACCAAGGGTGACATAGTGAGACTCACACAAAAAAAGACCAGGCACAGTGCTCATGCCTGTAATCCTAGCACTCTGGGAGACTGAGGGGGGAGGATTGGTTGAGCTTAGGAGTTACTAACTTGAGCAAGAGTAAGACCCTGTCTCTATGAAAAATAGAAAAATTAGCAGAGCATGGTGGCTGTTGCCAGTAGTCCAAGCTACTCAGGAGGCTGAGGCAAGAGGATAGCTCGAACCCAGGAGTTTGAGGTTGCTATAGGCTAGGCTGATCCCATGGCACTCTATACAGGGCAATAGAGTGAATTTCTGTGCCAAAATAAAAAAATAAGGCTGGATGTGGTGGTTCATGCCTGTAATCCTAGCATTCTAGGAGAAGGTAGTGGATTTCTTGAACTCACAAGTTCAAGAACAGCATGAGCAAAAGCCAGACCCTGTCTCTATTAACAAAAACTGAGGCAAGAGTATCACTTAAGCCCAAGAGTTGGAAGTTGCTGTGAGCTATGATGCCACAGAACTCTCTACCCAGGGTGATAGCTTGAGACTCAAAAAAAAAAAAAAAAAAAAAAAAAAATTAAAATTAAAAAAATAATAAAAAAAGAAAATGCTGCTCTTACGTGGAACTGATTTGAGTACCATGGTTTCAGTACCCAACAAATGGAAAGCTTGCTCGATTTTAATTTTTCAGTCACAATTGTGTAAACTGAATCAGTTGAGATGTCTACAGTATTGGCTATTAATTGTCAATCCTCTTCATCAGGGCATGAGCAATGAACAAGACAAACTTTTTTCCTCACGAACTCATGTCTGCTATGGTGGGTTTCACTTTCAACATCATCTCATTCATTCTTAAAGCAAGTTATCCATTTGGAAACTGGTGATTTCCCTGGGATATTGTCTCCATAAACTTTCCATAAAGCATCAGTGATTTCACCATTCTTCTGCCCGAGCTTCACCATAAATTGATGTTTGTTCATGCTTCAATTTTATGTTGCTGTGACTGGGGCTCTTTTCAAACTGATGTCTTATCCTTCTTATTGTCTCAAATTAGATAGTTGTTGCTCAGCGCCTGTAGCTCAGCGGCTAGCGTGCCAGCCATATACACAGGAGCTGGTAGGTTTGAATCCAGCCCGGGCCTGCCAAACAACCATGACAACTATAACCAAAAAATAGCTGGGCATTGTGGCGGGCGCCTGTAGTCCCAGCTACTTGGGAGGCTGAGGCAAGAGAATCTCTTAAGCCAAAGACCTTGCAGTTGCTGTCAGTGGTGACGCCATCGCACTCTATCCATGTTGGAAGATAATTATTTGAAACATGCAAAGAAGACCAAAAAAAATCGCTCTTCTAGAACCTCACACCTGCTGCTAGCCATGCCAAGGGCTCCTCCATTATCTCTGCAGCAGAAAGCCAGAGACCCATCAGCGTGTTCCTGGATAAGTCTCAATTTGGATCCCACCTCTCCACTCTGCATTCTGAGGCACAGCCCCACAAGAAGCGCAATAGTGCCAGATTAAGCCAGAATGAGTGAAAAAAGGACGAAAATGAGCCAGTGACAGCAAAACCCACAGTCCATCCTATAAAATAGTTTTATTTTATTTATTTGTTATTATTATTATTATTTGAGAGAGAGCCTCAAGCTGTCGCCCTGGGTAGAGTGCCACATAGCATCACAGTTCACAGCAACCTTCAACTCCCGGGCTCAAGTGATTCTCCTGCCTCTGCCTCCCAGGTAGCAGGGACTACAGGTGCCCACCACAACGCCCAGCTATTCTTTGGTTGCAGCCGTCATTGTTGTTTGGCAGTCCGGGCTGGATTTGAACCCGCCAGCTCACTCGTATGTGGCTGGTGCCTTAGCCATTTGAGCCACAGGCGCCAAGCCAAGTAGTTTTAAATTATAAATAAAATGCACATTTTTTTTTTTTTTTTTTTGTTATGTGAAAGATTTGGTTCTGCTTATAGTATTTCCCACTGGGAAATCGGTGAATTCAAAGAGAACAAACATGTAAAAGACTCTTGATACATTTCACTAACTTGATTTGCAGGAATTTTATTTGCTGTAGGAGGCAGAATCCTAAAATAGTCCCCTGAGGTTTCCCACCCTAAACCCTAGGACTGAATATGATCAAATGTCATGTTTGTGACTATATTATAGCCAAAAGGAGATTATCCCTGTAGGCCCCATCTAATCAAAAGCAAAGAGTTTTCTCTAGCTGCTGGTGGAAAGAAAACAGGAAAGATTCAGTATGTGGAAAGAATTCAATGCACAGTTGCTGGTTTTGAAAAAGCCGTGCACACATACCTTGATTTTGCTCTGATGAGGCCCCTAAACAAAGAACCCAGGGAAGCCCACCTGGGCTTCTGAACTATAAACCTTTTGAGATAATAAATGAACATTGTTTTAAGTGTGTGGCAGTTTGTTATGGGGCAGTGGTATAAGCATAATGGCTTATGCTGCTACTGAGTAACACGTGAAATTGTCATTGTCACTGCAGGTAACAATGGACAGAGCTCTGTCTGTGCTATCATTAGAACAGTCTTTGCTAAGACATCATTATTGATTACATTTGTTCTTCCTTGACTCCAGGTGGAGGTGAGCAAAAAAAAAAAAAATTGTTACCTTTTCATAGCACTGGAGTACAGGAACCAATGGGGGAAAAATATAAGGTGGCCATAAAGTTGGTGTGCAATTTAACTTTATGGCCACCCTGTATATAGGAAATTCTGGATAAGAGATTTGATTTTGAGAGAAAGAAAATTAAATCACAGAGAGAAAGGTTCTACCTCAAAGAGCAGTGTTGGAGCTGGCTTGTCCCAACTTTTTTTTTTTTATTATTTAAACAGAGTCTCACTGTGTTGCCCTGGGTAGAGTGCTGTGGTGTCATAGCTCACAGCAACCTCAAAGTCTTGGGCTTCAGTGATTCTCTTGTCTCAGCCTCCCAAGTAGCTGGGATTACAGGTGCCTGCCACAACGCCTGGCTATTTTTTTGTTGCAGACGTCATTGTTGTTTAGCAGGCCTGGGCTGAGTTCTAACCCAACAGCCTGGGTGTATGTGGCCGGCGCCCTACCCATTGAGCTATGGGCACCACCAGGCTTGCCCTAACTTAAAAAAAAATGTGTTAAATTTTTAGGAATCTTACAAGTCAGTTGTTAGATACAGTTATTGTATTTGGTTCCATAAACAAACACAAAATGAGACAACCCTCTGTATGTTTTTCTTGTAGTTTTCTTTTCTTTTCTTTCTTTCTTTTTTTTTGAGACAAAATGTTCTTGTTCTTTGAATTCCCTGGCCAGTAGGGCTCAATGACCAGAGTGTTTAAGCTTTCTGTTTAGCTAATGCTTTTACTTTTGGAGTTGTTTCCAAGAGACAGCAGACTCTTGGTAGGATAATGTTACCAAGACTCACCATCCATCACCAACCTGTGACTTCTGAATTAGATATGCTGTATGAGTTGCTTTCAACACAACCTAGCCCAATACGCATATCCACCTTCCTGAGCCCTTTCTAAAAACTTTTACCCTCAGTTGGTAGAGGAGATGGTTTGAGGCAGTTCTCCCATCTTCTAGGTGATGTCATCTGTAATAAATTACTTTTCTTCCTTGTAATCCTTGAAGTCTCAGTTATTAGTTTTGTGTGTAGTGGAGCAATCAGACCTAAGTCAGAACCCCCTTGACATTATAATTTTAAATTGAGTTATAAAAATGTAACAGAGAAAGTGGACCAAAAAAGGAGTACAAATGTTTCTGTCTCTTTAACACCCTCTTACATCCTGGCGTGGCAGCTCACACCTGTAATCCTAGCATTCTAGGACACAGATGGTTTCTTGAGCTAAGAAGTTCAAGACCAGCCTCAATAAGAGTAAGACCCCATGTCTACTAAAAATAGAAAACTCAGCTGGGCCTGATGGTGGGAACTTGCAGTCCCAGCTACTTGGGAGGCTGAGAAAAAAAGGATTGCTTGAGCCTGAGAGTTTGATGTTGCTGTGAGCTATGACACCAGGCACTCTACCTCGGGCTACAAAGTGAGACTCTGTCTCAACACTGCCCCCCCACCCCCCAATCCTTTTTCAGAGCTAAAATCTATATCCCTACCTCAGTCCAGTGGGTGAGAAGAGCCAGGGAGAACCCTTTGTTATTTTCTACGGGAGATGGGATGAATCTGTGCAGAGGTCACAAGATTGTTTTAGTTAGGCAAAGGTGGAATTAATCAGAATCATTCTTTTTAAAAGCTCAGAAGCAGGATAGCTGGTACTTTGATACTCCCAGCTGGTACCTGGAAGTCTGCCAGGTTCCTCATGTGTCAATAAATTAATGAACTTCCCTCCCTTCTCCTCAAACCACTTGTCCTCATTTTTCTTTTTCTTTTTCTTTTTTTTTTTTTGAGATAGAGTCTCAAGCTGTCACCCTGGGTAGAGTGTCGTAGCATCAAAGCTCACAGCAACCTCAAACTCTTGGGTTTAAGCTATTCTCTTGCCTCAGCCTCTCAAGTAGCTGGTATCTGCCACAATGCTCGGCTATTTTTTGGTTGTAGTTGTCATTGCTGTTTGGCAGGCCTAGGCTGGATTGGAACCCACCAGCTCTAGTATATGTGGCTGGTGCCCTAGCCACTGAGCTACAGGCACTGAGCCATGTCCTCATTTTTCTGATGTGGTCTTGGGGACAAGTGTGTAACTTTAGGTAATAAAAACTTTCAATTAAAGTTATATTAAAAACACAGGTTTTTGCTATGATATCACTACTGATTACATTTTGCATTCAAATTTTTTACATTTAACAAATGCCTCCTAAACTCATCATTCCCTAAATAGTTTACATTTTACTATTAACTATACTCTTGAAGTCACGTGCATGTAATTCATCTGCATGGCAGAAATAGTATATAATGCCATGCTGCTTTATATTTCTTCCCAACTCTGCATTAAGTGAAATCATGTTTGAAGTTTGAAATTGGCTATGGTAGGAGTATTTATACCATGGAGATAGGCAAATGCTTTTCTGAGTCAATGAGATGTCACGAAATTTTTCTGAGGCTTGGATTGAAGGTAGGGCCTTTTCTTATTGGGTATGGACCCAAAAGAATGTCAAGTCTGGCACTTGTCCGTGTTGGGGGAGACCTCCAGTGAGAATGGAGCCAGGAGGGAGAGATGGAGATAAACCAGTACCTGGTGTCATGTTTCGTTCATCTCCAGCAGTACTTGATCCCACACCAACTCTAGACTTTTTAATTCAGTGAGTCAATAAATTCCTTCTATATGTATGCCAGTTTGGGCTGAATTTTTGATCATTTATATTAAAATCAGCCTTGAGGGATATAGCAGAATTTGTATCAGGCCCAGAATCACACTGCTAGTCACTGAAGAGGCTTCACTGTTAAGAATAACTTAGTCTTCTTAGTAAAGTATCTCAAGAATGGAAGAAAAAGTATCCAATGTACTCAGCCCTACTATGAAACTAATTTATGGCTTTCACATGAAAGCTATAACCAATTATAACCTAAGCATATAGGAAAGGGGGAGAGGGAGGAGAGGGAAGAGAGGGAGGGGGGAGGTGGGTAGAGGGAACGTGATTGGTGGGATTACACCTGCAGTACATCTTACAAGGGTGTATGTGAAACTTAGTAAATGTGGAATGTAAATGTCTTAACACAATAACTAAAAAAATGCCAGGAAGGCTATGTTGACCAGTGTGATGAAAATATGTCAAATGGTATATAAAAACCAGTGTATGGTGCCCCATGATCACATTAATGTACACAGCTATGACTAAATAAATAAATAAATAAATAAATAAATAAATAAATAAAATCAGAAAAAACTGAGATGGAAGTACTTTGGCATAGTAAATTGGCATGTAAGTATGAAAATGCTTTTAAAATTGTTTTAAATATGAGTGATTTAGAGAATAGACTCAATGTATAATTAGGTAGTTCAGAAAACAAAAGCTAATCTAATTTACACAATATAAGACTTTTTTGGATTTATACAAAAATGTATGTGAACATTTTATGTTAGGGTTATTCCATTCATTTATTGAACAAATGTATCTTGACTGTTACTGCTATGCCAAGTATTATGGACTGAATATTTGTGTGTATCCACACCTCAATTCATATGTTGAAATCTCGTCCCAATGTGTTGATGTTCATAGGTGTGCCTGTGGGAGATAATGAGGTCATGAGGGTGGAGCCCTCAGGAGAGGGATTAATGCCCTTATAAGCAGAGGCCAAAGCACTGGCTGCCTTGCTTTCATTCCTCCATGTGAGGCTATGTGGAGAAGTTGGCAATCTGCAACCTGCACGGGGGCCCTCACCAGACCCTGACCGTGCTGGCTCCTTGACCTTGGACTTCCAGACTCCAGAACTATGAGAAATAAATTTCTATTATTTATAAGCCACGTAGTCTATAATATCTTGTTATAGTAGCCCATACTAAAGACACTAGGTATAAACTTGGGTGCTGTGGAGGGAATAATCAAAAAGACAGGCTTGATTTCTTTACTCAAAACCTGGCATACTAGTTGAAGGTATAACTGGAGAAATGAACAATGAACACACAGGTTCTCTGCTGGGGAAAATGATGTGGAGAAAATGCACGTAAAATGATGTAGAAGGTGGGGTGTTGGCAGAGGAATAGGAGGTAAATACATGGATTGTTAAACATCGAAGGAAATTAAACTGTAATTTCAATGACGACTTTTGGAATTTGGTGTGGAGAACACCAAATTGCCACTGAAAATGCCCAGAGGTTACAGTCTCCGGGCATTTGTCACAAGTAAAAATTCCTGGTTGTTCCTGGTTGATAGGAGGAGATAAAGATAGCTTAAAAGTCATGTGTGATATGCATTTGGCACCTTAAAAGGCTTGGAGAGGAGCAGCCAATTGGTGCAGAAATATATATATATATTTTATTAAATCATAGCTGTGTACATTAATGCAATCATGGGGCACCATACACTGGTTTTTAAAAAATATTTGACATATTTTCATCACACTGGTTAACATAGCCTTCCTGGCATTTTCTTAGTTATTGTGTTAAGACATTTATATTCTACATTTAGTAAGTTTCACACGTACCCTTGCAAAATGCACTGTAGGTGTAATCCCACCAATCACCCTCCCTCTGCTCATCCTCCCCCCTCCCTCCCATTCTTCTCCCCCTCCTTCACATTCTTAGGTTATAATTGGTTATAGCTTTCATGTGAAAGCCATAAATTAGTTTCATAGTAGGGCTGAGTACATTGGATACTTTTGCTTCCATTCTTGAGATACTTTGCTAAGAAGAATATTTTCCAGCTCCACCCATGTAAAAATGAAAGAAGTAAAGTCTCCATCTTTCTTTAAGGCTGCATAATATTCCATGGTGTACATATACCACAATTTATTAATCCATTCATGGATTGATGGGCACTTGGGCTTTTCCCATCACTTAGCAATTACGAATTGGGCTGCAATAAACACTCTGGTACAAATATCTTTGTTATAATGTGATTTTCGGTCTTCTGGGTATACACCTAGTAGAGGAATTACAGGATTGAATGGCAGATCTATTTTTAGATCTCTAAGTGTTCTCCAAACATCTTTCCAAAAGGAATGTATTAATTTGCATTTCTACCAGCAGTGTAGAAGTGTTCCCTTTTCTCCACATTCAGGCCAACATCTCTGGTCTGCAGTAATATTCTTGAGACAGTGAGGAAAGGAGG